>OZ026625.1:26631761-26679261 GCA_964020975.1 Hermodice carunculata | reverse complement strand
GAAAATCAGCCTGAAAGTAGTGCATGATTACGACGAACCCCTGTTTGCATTTGTACTTACAGAATACAATTTGAAAGTAACATGTAAAATACTCGAGTGCCCCCCCCCCCCCCGGAAAATGTGCATAGGCTCATCAGTTGAGAGAACTCTTATTTTGCACAGTTTGTCTTGCAGAATGAACAATTTCAGACATTCTTCAAACGTCTTTTCTTTGGGGGGGGGGAGGGGTTATCATAAGAGTGAAATGTTAGTTCACATCTCTCTGACGCTGAAGCTACAAACAGCACTATATGTAAGTTTACTTTATGCCTTTTGAAGAGCCCCAATGTAGCAGATGTGCAATCGGCAGTTGGCCATGCATGAAAGGACTTCATACTTTCTTGCAGAGTTTTCCAGTCAAGGTCAAAAAACTTAGTCACATTTAAAGAAGAGTAAATCACTGTATGTATCAATAAATTTACTCCAAATGACACACAGGAGTCATGATGTAAAAAAACAAAAAAAAACAATGCATACTGGTTTATCAAGTTTTATGGAAGACAGTATGTGGGACTATAACATGTCACTATTGCTACCCCTCTTATCAGCAGTAATCACTAACACTCAGAATCGTAAATAAACAAACCAATGCAGATTTGCATTGCGACTGCACATCCAAACACCCTCTCAACTCGGAGTGTACAGACTGTAGCTGGCAGCACACGGGACACCAGTTTCAGTTGACATGTCCATGTAATGGGATTACTGGTGACCTTGTACAGTTTGTGAACAAATATCTTTTCTTTCCATCAGAAGATTGGCTTGATCCAAGCAGCATCAGTCAACAATACATTGTCGACAGTACGTTTGAGGTTATATCCTCACATAGCACGAATTCTTCTTGACCCTCAACACCAGCTTGTTCACGTAAAGTGGTGTCTTTTGACAAAACTGGTAAAGTTAACGATTATATTGACTAAAAGTTGTGGTCCACAAAACCCTGGTGATCTGTGGCATATTGTCGTCATCTGAAAACGATTCTAGCATACAATAAATACCATTCTGTCCCTCCTTTTGGCTACTCTACATAGGGACCAGCAAACTTTCAGCATTCCAATAATTATCCCCGTCTCAAAACATATCTACGTTAAAAGGTATGTCATTCTATGGCTAAGATAAGCTACTTCAGGCAGCTACAGTTACGCTCGCGTTCAAGTTAACAAACGCCAAACGCACCAACGTTTCCCAAACGTTTCCCAAACACTTTCAGTGAAAGTCAAACGTTTTGCAAACGCGTAGCAAACACTTTGCAAATACTTTCCAAACGCTTTCAAAACGCTTTGCTAAACGCTTTCAAACATTTTTCCAAACGCTTTCAAACACTTTGCCAAACGCGTTTGGTGAAAGCCGAACGTTTTCAAACACTTTTCCAAGCGCTTTCAAACACTTTACACTTTGCGCCAAACGTATGTGATACATGTACATGTACACTTGGAAATCTAATTCTAATGACATGTATTTGTCACCTTTACCTGCTAATATTTATATTGTTACTGGTAATCAACAATATTATGACATGGTCATACCTTATGAAGGAAGAAAATAAGTATAGGTAGACAAAAACAGATAATATGCCTACATTAACAGGTTTAATACTTCATTTATTATAAAGTTACAGATATTTCAGTAGCAAGTATACCCAGTCGCTATCATACTTTTTCTGAAAGTGAAGTTCTTGAAAAAGGCTAACTTTTAAAATGTCGAATGGAAATACAGAAGCAGCTCAATTAAAGTATTGTTTCGCTTACTAAACCAAGCAATAGAATAAGCTCCAGTGGAGTAAGCCAGGCGATGCTCCATTGGTCCTTGGAGTAATTATATATATTTTAATTCAAAATTAGGAACTATTTCGGAGTAAATTTACAGGCAATATCATGATCTGATCATGATATTGCCTATGGATTTACTCCGAAGCAGTTTTTGAAAGATGAAGTATTCACGACAACTTAAATGAAGAATTAAGTCTCTAATTAATTTTAGTTGTATTAGACACTTGGGTAAACGTATTTGGATCGTGTTTTATATAAATATATACAACCTATAATGCTGGATAAGTGCACATTCACATGTAGGTGCATCATATATTGCTGGACCTGTTGAAAATACGTTTGGAGATTCTTCATTATCTAAATGGAAGTGTTTGAAATGCATAGTGTTTGAATGCGTTTCTGAAAGTTTTTGAAATCGTTCGGGTAATTGTTCAACGCGTTTGGAAAGTGTTGGAACGCGTTTGGAGAAGTGTTCGGTAGCTTTATGAAAGTGTTCGAACGTTTTGTAAAAGTGTTTGAGATTTTTCTTAAACGCTTTCCAAACGCTTTCCATACACATTCCAAACACTTTCCAAACACATTTCCAGACGTTTTCAAACGTTTTCAAACTCTAGCCAAACACCAGGAAAACGCTAAAAAAGCGTTTGGCTGTTTACTTTTAGCCGGGCGTAACTGTAAGCTTCCATGTCAAACCCCAATTTCAAAATGCAGTCAAGTTATGTATGACATGGTCTGGGCATGTCAAGCAGATCATAAAAGACATTACTATACCCTATTTATGCACATTTTAATTAATCAGAGATATCTACAGATATATAAGCACATTATGCATTTGTGGTTGACGTTTCAAGGCTATCAAAATCTAGTCTCACCTCTTAAAATATATTTCTCCAATGATTTTATTATTATCTTTGATCTATGCTATAACATGGAACAAAATCAAAATACAGTATCTCATTACCAGCAAATTGAACAGGTTCTTCAACATCTTTTTTCTGTAAACACATTGCCTTTATCTCATCGTATCAGTTTATTTTTAAAAGCACAGATGTAGAGAAGTTTTATTTTGTATATGAGAATGTACGTAGGTATAAACGATCTTCTGTTTTAAAAATTCGAGTCGCGGTGAGATCCTTTTTGAGAAGTGTACATACTATGGGTTTTGTTACAGGTGTTTCTATAGCATATATATTGCAGTATAGTTCCTGGGCACAACTTTTTGCACATTCTACTATGCTGCGCGTCTTGAACACTGTGATTATGTGATAGAACATTGATGTACCACCCTCGATATGTCTGTATACGTCTGCAAAAGTAATTTTGTTTGAAAAATTACATTTTAATGGAAAATGCATAAGTACTCAAGCTTGACATATGCGTAATTGTACACTGTTTAAGGACAGGTAAGACACCAAAAATAAATCCCACTTTAGTCAATCCCAGCTCAAAATGTGTTTGCATTAGGATAACATATCATACATGTGTGTACTCGTCATACTCCAAAAAAATTATATGTCCTGTATTTGGGTGTCTGTGATGTTAATTGTTGAATAAGCAATTGGAAGTTGACAGCAAAGCATCCACCCCATAAATGTCGATATAAGTCACTATTTATTTGTGATAAAATTACAATTACACTTGCATATTAATCCTGACATATTGGCAACCAAAAGAGATCCTGCAACTTTTTATGTTTGTTTTCGTTTTTCTGTTATCCATCCTCAAAGTTTGACCAATCACATGAATAAAAGAGCCTTTGAAGTACGGAAAACATTATTCAGCGATCTGTCAAACGGCGACAGCGACAGTCTGGTTTCAAAGTGTGACGTCATGGAGGCGACCGTTTGGGTCCCGTGACCTCAAGCCTGGCAACGAAAGTTGTGTTACCTTGCTTCGGTGGTTGGACGGCGGGTTTGGTCTTCCGCCGCCCACCTCTTCATCCCGTTTTTAGGGATAATATTTTATTGTATTTAATCCTATCTGTATACTTCATGTAGTTAGCTTGTTAGACTTCATCCCGTTTTTAGGGATAATATTTTACTGTATTTAATCCAATCTGTATACTTTATGTAGTTAGCTTGTTAGACTTGTCTGTACACTTTAGCTTGTCATTATTTTGTAGTTATTTTCTCAATGAGTTTCATTTTTCTTTCCAACCTGAGATTTGTAACGCTGTTTTGTGTTTTCTCTGCTGTTCACGTTTATGCTTATTCCGATGTGTTTATTTGTACTTTTATTTCCTCATACCTGGGTTTCGATAAAATATTATTGTGAACGTGGGTATTTTTTGTTAAGGTGTCAGTTTTTTCCCTGCCTGCCTTTGGCGTGAAGTACCACTGAGGTAATCCATCGAGGCACGGCCTTTGAAGTTTGGAGGGACATCGTCTGACGATTCCCGCTCCTTTTGAAGATTTAAAGTCTCCCTTCATTAGAACGCAAAACAAGCCAGATAACTATAAAGTAAACCACTAAGACTATGATATGTTAGCATGTTTGCTTCTTTGCTGTACCACAAACATACTTTGGGCATGCTGCCTTATTTTGTATTGCCACCCTGATACCACTCTCCTCTTGCCATGGGCCGTTGCTACCTGCAGTCACATGACAAGCTGTTAAGTATGATTGACGGGAAGCATTGTTCCGTTTGGCGGCTGAAAACCAAAAGAATTACACATGGACGTTCGGATGTCCACATGCCTGTGTGGTTTTTGGCGTTTTTCCCATTTTTCTACTTTAGTTAAAAGCTTGAAATTTTGACAACTAATAGAAAGGACATTCATCTTGTAAAAAACATTTAAACCTCAATATCGGTCATGCAAAGGTCTTTGGTGTCTTAACCGTCCTTAACAACTAGCTCTGCCAGTTATTTTCTATGTATTATACAATCAAGGAAGGGACACCATAGAGATGGAACTGAACTTAAGTTACTCAAATCCACATAACTTCTGTCACATAGATCCCATATTTATTCATATGACTTATACAGTATTTGTACCATTGCACTTGAAATTTGATTTGCACCAGCAAGTTTCTTCAGTTTATTGGCCTGGTAGTTTTCTTTATTAAACGTGACTCACTAGTCTTTCATATGAAACCAATCAAAATAATTCATATATCCATTTAAACAACACAACGTGACGCTAATGGGATTACAGATATAAAAAACAAGAAAGTGAAACAACTTACTAAATGGGTACCTAAAATAATAGGCAACTGAATATACTTCTACTTCGCAGAAGTTCAGGGCTTCTGTTGAGCTCCCAAGTCGATACAACAACAGATAGCGTCCCAGTACAGGGCTTGGACAATCAAGGGTTATAACAGCGCCGACACTCCCAGACTGTTGTCCGCATACGTTGAGGGTAGTGTGCTGTGGCCATGACGAAGTTGGAAGCGAATTGGAGGCGGCAGCATAAATGCCAGCGCTTCTGCTCCCTGGGTGAAGAAGTCAGTATCATTTAATACAGTGGATTTAAAATAATATTTAACTGTATTTGATCATATCATTAAATACCTAAATCAAGATTGTTGCAAATTAAGTATATGTAAGACAAAAACGTCAAAACGTAATCAATATCGAAATCGTCCAGAAGGTGGAGTGCTGGCAGGTGACATATACACGGATAATGTGCAGAAAAGATAAGCATGATAACAATCACGCAAGAATGGACCATTGAGTGACTCAAGTTACCTTAGTTCATGGGTTACCATCAACACCTCACATTGTCTCCTACTTGTAAGGTAGTCAGGGAAGATCCCACAAATAGCATGTTCAGCATGTTTAACAGAATATTTTGATCAATATTAAGCGCGTTTATAGGCCTAGAGCAATGATACCAACAGTTATTCCAAGTTCAATCCCATTGTAACTGCGTCGACAGTCCAGCCTTTGGTCTCTGTCCTTGTGCCCTTCTAAAACTGGTAGAAATTTGATACTTTTCATCCCCCGATGTATTTGGCTTACGTGCACAGACATGTTGAAAATGTTAGCCAGGGTATCTGAGGCTACCGATGAGGCAATCGTTAAGGTTGACGTATATCTTACCGTAAGGCACAGCAGACTGTACCAATGTGATGTCACCATAAAAAAAAAACTTTTCCTAAAGGTTAATGTGCCAGTGAGGTAAGCGTAATACCTGGTTACATAACTCATCAGTCAATAACAAAGGGGAGGGTATATTTTAAATTGGCAATTTCTTGTAATTACTTGTAAACAAAAGAAGTTGATATTAAATCACAATTTCTTGAAAGTTCGAGACTAGAGTGCCATTAATCAACAGGGCGGAAAAACCAGTCTGAGAACACAAAGGTAGGAACCTCTCATTCCTCTCGTGCCTCCTTTATTTCCGTTTGATCCGGATGTATATCTACGGGTATAGTTTTTGACATAATACAAACAACTCTGTTTTCCATCTCATCGTTATTTGGTCGGGCCACAAGATTTTCTCGTAATTACAAATTCATCAAGGGAATACGAAATCTCTTAGCTTGCAAATTATTTTCATAATCACAATGTATCTTTTCATTTGAAGATTTCCATTTTATCAAAAAAATGTGTGTTCTTTAATACATTACCCCAATAACAGCCTCCATGCTATCCATGTGTTAGGTATGTTGTAAAAACATTCAAAAACATGCCCTGGATAAAATGAAGGATCATAGGAGAAATTACAATATATCTCTGTCTGTCTATCTGTCTGTCTGTCTGTCTCTCTCTCTCTCTCTCTCTCTCTCTCTCTCTCTCTCTATCTCTCTCTCTATCTCTCTCCTCTCTCTCTGTCCAGATTAAAAAAAACCAAGCGCATCATGTATTCATGTCAACTAACCAATCTTGAACTTTATAGTGCTACATTCCTAACACTGGTTTTTCGAACATGCGATTTTGTATGCCATCGTTTCTCGGTTTAATCATAGTGTAACTGCGTTTATATATGTGCACTGACTTGCCATTATCCAATATTTTTGACAAATATTTGTCACATTATAAAAGTTTACAATATAATGTTGGAGGACGTCCGCCTAAGATTATAAGGACACTGAAAGGATGCATAAGGTCCCTGTGCGGGTTGCAAGCTTTGCACTTAGATTAGTTACAAGTATGATCTTCCTTTGGCATGTTAATTCTTCCAGGAGTACAGAGTGTACACGCAAAACAAAACAAAACAAAAAAAAAACAGTATTTTGGCAATCTGTGTTGTCGTTCGCTCATTTGTTCTGTAAAAGTAAACAATCCAGAAAAAAGTTTTTAGGTAATCTACACTTTTCATTGACGTTGGTCGACAATATCATGTCATGCAATTAGCCTGCCTGAAAAAGTATATTTTAAGGCACATGCGTGTGTGATAGTGTTTGTCCGTGCGTGTGTCTATGTGTGTGTGATTAAGAACATGCAACCGAATTTTGAACGGATACTAAATTTTGCAGTTGTCAATGACTATGGTCAGAATAACATGTATCAAGTATCTTGTGCCAATGTTATTGATGGGATTGCCGTGTGCAATTTCCCTTTAAATTGGCCACGCCAAACTGAACAGCTTTTACAGAGTTGGATGTGCATATAGTTTATACCAAATGGTTGACCATATTTAAGGAAATTCTCCATGACTTTTTTGTATAACCCACGATTGTAATTTTACAGTATATCTCGATTTTTCTGTTCATTTTGGGAGGAAAAGCTAATGACAACTCAAGAACTGATTGCGATGGGTTCGGAATTGTTTGGCACAATTATGTTTTTTAATTTACACTAGGTTTAGAATTGCATTCAGGTGACCTCCGTATAATCCGCGCGAGCATATGGTATTTTTCTAAATAATTCCATTTTAGCATAACAATACAAACTACTTTGAGCTATGTAAGTCAATGGGTATTTTTATGCTACATCACATTTTTGTTTTCCTCTCTGCAACCATCAACCAGATTGACGTCAAACTCGTTGGCTATGTACTTTGGGTGGGTTTCTACCAGGTTTGTTCAAATGGTCATGCTCCAGTTTTTTTTCTATCTGTGCCGGGATTGCATGTCTATGTAATATAATTTAGCAGTGTGGTAATTGTAATATTTTACTGACTTTCAGTTCATTGAGACTAGATGCCTGGGCACATGTTTGTCAGCATGGTCACTGTCATTTTTTCGTGTCTATTTCTTAAATTGCTTAAAAATTTATAACTAGAGCCATTGTCAGTATTACCATCGTCGTCGTCGTCGTCGTCGTCGTCGTCGTCGTCGTCGTCGTCGTCATCATCATCATCATCATCATCATCATCATCATCATCATCAGTACATACCACAGCAGTCTTGTCTGTTGGTTACCACTACCCTGTTGATTGCGTATTCACCACCCTCCAAACCGACGTCTACGCTCCACCAAGGGTTTAATTTACCGGAGGCTGTGTGGCTACATGACCCGTACATCATATTTCCGTTTTTGTTTCCATCGACCGATTTTGAGGATGAATACCGAAGAGAGTGGGAGCTGCTTACCTTGGTTGGTTTTCCCCGTGCAATATTTACATTTCCCGACGACCAGCCTGTAAGATGGAGTATAAACTGAAATCTTGATACAGCAAGAAGAACAATCATTTCAAAGCAATTTTCTATACCTTTTGATTGTTGCTTTTGTAATTTCTGTCCGTAAAAGTGTATCAAATGTAGCAAAACACAGGTATAAAACAGAGACAGAGCTACTTTGATCTTTATCTTTAAGTGGCAATGTAATTCCTTGTCATCTCGCAATTACTTAATATATATGTAATCCTTGAAACCCACTCGAAACAATAGGACCGAGAGACGGGTTCAGTGTGTGTGTGTGTGTGTGTGTGTGTGTGTGTGTGTGTGTGTGTGTGTGTGTGTGTGTGTGTGTGTGTGTGTGATTACTTCTCTCATTAAGGTTAATATGTGAGTGTTTTTATATGTGCAAAGATAAGCAACGCGTTGGGTTTGGATTTTTCGCCGTGATATGTGGCGCGAACAAAATGCGATGACCCAGAGGCTATAGATTATGTTGCAGTTTATTATAAAGTTTGACCAAAATAGTGCATTTATCTCATTAAAAGTTACACATTTTTAGCACCACTGACATGTCAGTTAAGGTGAGCATACAGGATAGGTCTGCCTCCGTTGCTTGTCCACAATTACATTTTCGACTTTTTTCCTGAAAACCGTTCACCGAATCCACATCAAACTTAATGAAGATCTACTTTGGGTGAGTTTATGCCCAGTTTCTTGAAATGTTCAGCCTCCAGTGATGTTTTTGATAACTCTTGAAAAATTCTGTTCTCCTTGTTAATTGCTTTGGAATTACATAGGGTTATTACTGAGGATTGATAGACTTTAAGTTCTGGATCAGTTGGTGCAGTATTTTTTGGTATTTTTAATACAATTTATTTTGGCTATTTGAAACTTTCCTTGGACTAATAAAAGAAATGGGGAGGGGAAAACCAAAATTGTAGTATCTCCAATTTACATCAAGCACTACACGGCAGCCCATTGAATCTTTAATGATTTAGTTCACGCCGGCACAATACAATTAATACATTCATTACTCCGGAACCATTACAGTCACAAGGATAAAATATATGAATTTTACTACTTTATCGTATATTGGTGCATGCGCTGGTTCACTAAGTCTTAGAATTATAAGCAAAACCCTTTGGTGCATTGCGTATCTATTTATTTGGTACTATATCACATTATACATTCTTTAACTTCGTGTGCTTTTTACCAACTATAAGGTAAATATGCTTAGTGGGTTCTCCCTGAAGACCCGTTAATGAATTAATATATTTGGCTATTAAAGCCTTGAATTCCTTTGCGGAAATATCATTCATTTGATGAAGAGCCCTGGCTGAAAGAAGAGTGGACAGCGGTGTACATTGAAGATGATAAAATAAATACATAGATCATACATCAGCTTAGGAATTACCGGTATTTTTGAACCCTCACACATAATGCATGACATGGGTTGTGTAAACCCAATCCATATGCACATCGCATAAACTTATCTGCAATGGGTGTTTTTTGTGTGTGTTACCAAATGCTATAAAAATATTTGAAGCATCAATTGCATAAATAAAACTCAAATGTCATTAGTGATGTTTCTTTCCCGCTACAACTCAGAGGACCTTCTAGTTGCACATAAGAAAGGAATGGCCATCTTCAAACGTGGCAGCAAAAAGTCAGGAAAATGAAAAGAAGGTGGAGGACGAGATATCTACAAATATAATCACAGACATATAAAAATAAATTCAGGACACCTAAATAGGTGGCGAATTATTGTTGTCTGAAAATTAACCATAAGCATTCAAAAAATAAAGGGGGGGGGATATTACAGATATCTGAGTAACATTGATAAATATCCAAATCTAATTTTCGATGTCTTAAAATTGTGTAATTATCTGTATCAAAAATTTATTCATTAATAGCAATAGTTCACATTCTAATATTAAGAAATCATATGTTTGATATCTAAAAATCGATTTATTGTTATCAAGTATTCCCTCCTTCTCCCTGGTATCAAAAATTCAATAATTTTGAAATTAAGAAATAAAAAAATTCTTGATATCAGTCATGCGAATCATTGATATCGACAATCGAATTATTGAAACCAAAGAATCATTAATTGATATCAAAACAATTGACATTGATTTTTGATATAAAAATTTCGAACTATTGATATCAAGATGAAACAACGTTCAATAAATAATTTCTCTGTCTGTATGTCTGTCTGTCTCTGCCTGTCTGTCTGTCTGTCTCTCTCTCTCTCTCTCTCTCTCTCTCTCTCTCTCTCTCTCTCTCTCTAGCTAGCTAGTGCTACAGTGAGTGTCACTGATTGATGGATGGAGTGATTGATTGATTTTATTTGGTAGTCAGCAGCTCATACAAAGTACATGTACAGGTAAAAATGAATAAAGAGCACAAATTGACAATACTCAATTAATTGACCTCCCGGGATAACCCCGAAAGTCAATACAAGACTTATTTCCAGGGGGAGTCCCTGTTAATCATACATAAGTTAAATTTTAAATTATTTTCAATTATAAAATAATCTGCCCTCTCAAGGATTTTAGATACAATGGATAGAATGACAACAGGTCTCTTATTTCCAACCTCAAGCTGGGAGTTACTTTTTAAACAATAGTTTCACTCTGGCTGCTTTGAAATCCTGAGGGACAATGCCAGAAGTGATTGATAAATTTACTGTGGCCGTGAGTGGTATTCTAATGCCTTTGGCCGAGTCTTTCAGGAATCTTGCTGGGATAGAGTCCAGTCCTGCACTGTAAGAGTTGTTAAGAGACAGTAATTCTTTCAACACAAAATGATTGTCAACCCTCTGTAAAATGAACGAGTCCGATTTAATACTTTTGTTTTCATAAAACCTGCCTAAATTTGGCTGAAGACCACCAATACAGATTTGAAGGAAAAGGAAGTTTGTCAACCAATTGTGTGGCAACATCAATATAAAAGGTGTTACTTTAATTAGCAACCTTGTCAGGCTCAAAACATAGATCGACATCAACTTTGAGTACTAAGCTGCTTTTAGCCAAGTTGGAATTAGAGTATCCTAGTGACCTCAAAGTTTGCCAGAGCTTCTTGGGATTATCTTTATTTTCATCCAGCTTTTCTGAGGAGAATTCAGTTTTGGCACGTTTGATATCCCTTTGGATGTTAATGCGGATTTAACAGTACTCCGCATAAACACAGGGATCCCTACAGCTTTGATGGTTGGAGTTCCGATGTTTGCGGTGAAGACTGTCACGAAGATCAATTTTCTTCCAAATTTCCGTGGTCATCCATAGCTCAATGTTGTGTTTGATGTTAAAGCCTGTTGCCACCATAGTGCTCACTTGGTGGCAAAATGGCTAATCACAATATTCTGCTGGCCAATCAGCACTAACCTTCTATTGAGCAATCAATTTGGGGCAGTGTCATATATTTCTTGATATGAAAAGTTTGTGTTAACTATAAAGCGTCCCCACATCCAAATTAACAACCACGTGCTAGAGGAAAGTCTGGCATTTCTTGAGACATACACTGAAATAATTTTACATAATCAGTACAAAAAACAAAGAAAACACCCCAAAACAAAGAAAACACCTAAACACCATAAAGTATAGGATATTTTATCGCTGCACTAACCTTATAGGCACGTATAACTTTATATGCCCTTGTACCTTTTAATCTACACTGAATATATATATGTATATTTACTTTTAATATGCACTTTACTGATTACCTATCACTTATGTTTTACACCTATACTAAATTCACATATATACAGAGACATTTCTACACCTTATACATCAAGCTAACTTTTACGTGTAACAAAACGTGTATCTTTCATCAGAATTCTATTTAAACATAACTTGTCATACATTTTACCTGAAACATAAAACTATTACAAGGCTCTGCGCTCTGCAAATAAGAAAACGTATACACTTCATGGTTAAATTTTAGTAATAAGCTAGACTACTTGACAACAAAAATATATCAACGCTCTTTTGAAAGCGCCTCCTCGTGAATATAAAGTAAACTAATATTATGAGCCTGAATTCACGTGTCTTTATAGCCTATTTAGCGACAGGTGACTTACTATAAATGCACCATAGAAATCTACATATAGAAGCAGTATGCATTTTAGAAAAGCGCAGGTATTTATCTATAGAATACTTTACACCCAAATAATAAAAGGCTCACCGAAACTTTGGCGCTCCAAGGACTTTGGTTGCAAAAAAGTGAACGCCTTACACTGACCACAGGCATTCTCACGGACACTAAAAATATGTGTATAACAATAGCCAGTGACCATACTTTATTTCAAACATGAAACCACATATGTAACAATAAACTCTCAAAATAGGCAAATTCACGAATAGCTGTACTTACACAATGGAACCCTTGACGCCTGGGTTAAAAACGCCAACAGTAGAAGTAAGAACGTGTACCACTTTGCTACGCTTTTGCCTCTCTTGAACAATGTTAATCTTTCTACAGAATGCAACGGGGTCCCAAGCATACAAATCTCGACCTCACATATCACCTAACGTTTAACAAGAAAATCTAACATCCAATCACAAATCAAATCTACATCCACCTGACCTGTGCTTCCTTTAGTATTCCCAAATAAGAGAATCTCACCCAGCAAAAAACTAGAAACATTACCTTATATGGACACTAAGCACGCAATTAACTTCACCAGGGCACACAGACAATAACAAAGGTCAAACAAGCAAACTGACCCCTTAACAAAAACCCCATGAAACCGTGACAGCCAAACGATTGCTAACAATAAATTGAATCAAGCACAGAGCTCTCGACCACATCGCCAATTCTACAAATGCCCAAGGGGAAAAATATACTGAACGTGAATCTATCATGGATATTAATCATTTTACCGCCGGGAAAATGACAATTTGTATTATTGCCAACTATATAAATAACCACCAGTAGTTTTGGCTCAGTATCAACTATCTCGGCAACCTTCTCCACTAATCCCCATAATTGACTCAGCCGCGGCTTTTGGCTCCTGTGACCAGTGCTGCTATATAATCCACAGCCTGGGGCGAGTTCAGTGTCTGATACAATATTCCTATTCTGGGGCCCGCTACTGCCCACAACTGGTAACGTCAAGGCATTCATACTGAAACCAATGAAGCCAAAAGTGGGCACTATAATAATAGCCATATTTGGGTGATATGCTGGATACCTGTAGTAGAGAAATTTATATTTGACAAACTTGGCATGTTGAAAGATCCTACCAGTAGAAAGTCTTCATGCATGTCAAGTGACCTTACCACAACCTAGAAACTATGTCAACGGTCATGTTACTGATCAAGATAGGTCTTTTTGGCCATGTTTTGGCTTGTTGACACATTTATAACAAGAAATGGCGAGAACAAGTTTTGTAAAATTTGCAAAGAACATTTTGAAAAGAAAACTAAATCAGGCCACAGATGAAAAAATGGTACAATGGCTATTTGGCAATTGTTTTTTTCCATTTTTACACAACATGCATACATCTGTTTGTACAATAAGTGAAACACAAAGATTACGCTCATCCAGTAGCTAATTATAAAATCCTTAACCCAAAAATCTTATATTTTAGAGAAACGTCCATTTGAAATTCTATGTTGTTTTTTGGGGCATCTTCTCACTTATTGACACATTTATAACAAGAACTGGGGAAAAGCAAAGAGCCAGTTGTGTAAAATTTTGCATAGAACATTTTAAAAACAAAAATCGAAATTAAGCCAAACATAAAAAAAAAATGGGTGATGGGTATTTGGCATTAGTTTATTCCATTTTTACAGAACATGGAGACATCTATGTGTACAATAGGTGAAGCACAAGGAAAATGCTCATTTGCTGGCTAATTTAAAGAAAAAATCTTCCAAAAAATCTTATGTTTTAAAGAAATTACGTCCTATAAAGCCAGTGTTGGTGGCCATCTTCGATTGAGAAATGGAAAACGAGGCTCTGACTTTAAGTTGATACAAAAAGCATCTACCCTTTTTGCTGCATCCAATGGTGGGCATATTTTAATGAAGCAACTGGAAACTTCTCTGATAGCTAGGAAAAACACTTTTTTAACCAATAATGTTCTAGATCGGTTAATATTTGGTTATATACCAATGTTTTTTCATGATAATCCACTTATTCCATTGTTTTCAAATTAAACGGCCATTTTGAGTATATATATCAATATGTGAGTGAAAATTGACATGGAAATCTGTGTATAGCTACATTTTGGTTTTTAACGTCATTTAAAGTTAAATGAAGGTCACATTTTATATGCCTTTGGCATATCTCACTATCTGCCAGGTTTCATGAAGATGGGCCTTGAACTTCAGAGGGTAGTGCTCAGTGTTTTCTTAAGTAAACAAAAATTGGTTATGCGGCACCATAATCATTGTATTCACATTTTTAGGTGATGATTACACTGAGAAAGTCCCAATATATATTGGACATTACGTTGATGCGACAAATTGATGCTGGTCTACTGTGGATATTGTTGATTGGGCCCCTTTCTCCCACTGTGTATTGAACCATGTTCAAAATGACGCTTGCCAATGTGTGCATGATTTGCCAGGGTATCGCATAGCATTTAGATTTGTTACTTGCGATGATAAAAATACTTTGCCGAATCTTTGCCCTGGTAGCTCGCAGAATGGACACCAAGCAAAATATTACAATTACAATCTCTGAACAACCGTGGCTTTGCAGCTATGCTGTTTCTCAGAACACCCATGGCTATGCAGCTATACTGTTAATCGGGCACGAGTTATCCCTGTAGATGAAGTTGAAATTAAATGCTGCGCTTGTGCTGAATTTACTAGAATATAACAGCATGAATAAAGTTTTCACGGTCCATTTTTTTATCAGGGAAGAGTGGATGAAATTTTTATTTTTGTGTGTCATAAAATTTATGCTAAGGGTTAAGCCTTTTCACTAGGTTCAGTCGGATTACTGGAACCACGTATATACTTTTCTTAGGGCCTGGGTAACTTGGACATTTGTTAAAAACATTCTTAAATTGGGTAGTTTTTCCCTTTTTCACACATTATCTCCTTTGGCGTCAGTTAAATTTTGTACCTGGGGAAGGCCGTGTGCACTTGTTGTTATTAAAAATATCCTCATCATGTTTTAATGTCAAGATTCCATTTCTTTGATATCATTAATTCAAAAAATTGAGATCAAGAAAAAGAAAGTAGCTCTCGATACCAAGAATTTGAATTATTGATATAAATATATCAATACTTGAATTAAAATCATCATTTCATATACACTTTGAGAGCAAGGCAAAGTGTGAGAGAGGTGGTCAAGGAATCAGGCTACCAAAAAGTACGCAACAAGGAAGCATGCATTTTTTCTAGGTATTAATATTAAGTCACCCACATAGATATGTGCAACTTGATTTTAGATATTCAAAAAGATTGGACATTACGGAAATGTGGACATGAAATGAAAATTTAAATAAAGATATCTATAATTAGATATTAACAAATGATTTTCAAATATCCAAAATTCACATTGTTTTTAAATATGTATAATATTCTTACACATACCTAAACATTGAATAATGGAGATCTGAAATGAGTTGAAGTGTCTATAATTCCCATTATGGACATATACGAAGTCATGATGTGTACACCTCAGCTACCAAGAGAATGGATTTTTACCCCCATTTTTCTTTTCCTTACTTAAGTCCAACAATCTTTGAAGCCAGGCGCTGGTCACTGCACACACTCTTAGCCAGCTTGTTTGTCACTTTCTCTTGATATCTAAATTACTAGAACAGCCTCTGCTATTCCAGTCTCCTTTGCTTCATGGTACAAATAGGTGTATAAATTCATTTTCTCTCAGCCATTTTTTTATGATCAATGTAACATTTCAATAAAGCATTTTCTGAAAATGAACACGATCACCACACTTTCGTTTTAATTTGAAAAGAAAAGATACTGGATGAAGGTAACTAAAGCCCCTTATCTATTGATTAAAGTGTTATCTCATTGATTCCATAATAGCAATTATTTTGTGTTACTATGTGTTGTTTGAAGTCCAAGTCAAATCTGCCCCCTGCAGCCAAGGCTTGCAAAGAGAAATGGGGGTGAAAACCACCCTACAAAAGGACTTTTAGTCGGGTACTTTTAGCTAAAGTGTACACAGCAAAATGAAATGCTAAAACAGATTGCCATATAGGTGCAGCATATTGACCAGTACTGTGAATTATACGCCTGTCAATTTAAGGTTAAAGGGTACTAGGACACCCAAACAGTTGTTGTTTAGCTCAGTTTTGGATTTTGCTGGCATTGAGTAACCCTCTGCTCTCAAGTCTGAGCTGTTTACAGATTTGCAGAAATAATTATTGAATACTCTGTTTTCTTCTGTACAAGACATATCAGACTCAGACTCTGACTCAGACATAGTTTTATTTGACTGATTACAAAATCATACAAGCAGATAACACCAATACAAAATTGAAAACAAATGTATGACTAACATATAGAAAAGGAAGAAGGTATTTGAAGACAAAAAGTCAGGATGAATCCCACTAAGGATATTCAATCCGCTATCGCGGGGGAAGGGGGCACCTTTGAGTATGTTTACATGACGTATGAATATATTTATATAGTCGTTAACATGATTTAAAAACTGAAGTACACGTAAAAGTCACTCAAATATTAACCATAATATTACTGAAAGAACCGAAGTGCAAAATGTAAGTCAATCAATTATAATTACAGACAAAACAATTTGCTATGGTGCAGATTTCAGAGTACTTACTGATGAGGAAATATTTTATATAATTCGAGAAACCATAGTATGAATGGATTGTAACATTTTCTTTAATATTTTTAGCAACTCTTTTAAAATTCCAGAGAGATGATAACGAATACAGTTCTTGGTGGAGGCTTTTAAAGGGAGGGGATGACGAGGAATGTGTCGATGTCGGGTGTTATGCGTATGGGCTTTTGGTAAGGGAAAAAGCATATTATCAAAGTATCTGGGCAACTGATTTCGGTTACATCTATGGTAGAATTCACTGCTTTCAGATAAATTAAATCCTGGACCTTTAGTAAGTAAAATTGTTTAAAAATTGGTTCTGTATGTGCATATGCTTAGTCTGTTTGTCTTAACTTTGTGAGGTATGTCCCAAACCTGGAAAAGTTACTTATAATGTATCGATTTTTATTCATTTCCACATTTTTAAAGGTACTATTGATTGAATGGGTACCACAAATTAGAAAGTTGATGTTGAGGGTCCTTAGAAATGATATGTGAAACCAGAATGTTAAAGTTCATTTTCGCATAGTGGTTTTTTTTGGGGGGGGGGGGGGCTCCAAAAGTGCGTCACATTTGCGACAGGACAGGATCATGGCCCGATGTGGGAAAGTGTTACTGACGTCACAAACGCAACCCGCTGGCCATTGTGTATATGTTCTATGCCAGAGTGCCTTCATTTTGCCAAGAGTTCTGGCAGATACAACAGAGCACAGTGATTCTGGAGAATATGAATTGGATTTTTTATGTACCTGGTCTGATGGCGATGAAGAATAATTAATAAGAAAAGCTGAAGCAGCAGAGGAAAAGATCATTCAACCTTACACATATGAGGGGACGCCCAGACCCCTACCGTCACCAGTACTGCAGGGAGTGCAGCCGTGAGGCAGCCAGACGACCCGAACTTGCCGTCTAGGCAATAATAATTCGTTGCAAACGAGATATTTCCAATAAAAAAAACAACATTCCATTTAACACGGACAAGCATGAATGCAATAAATTGGAATTTGCGTCGGGGTGGGCCAGGTCTCCAGGTCTTATAGCGTTTCAAATTCTAGCATTCACGGAAACAGCTATGGCCTATGCCTACAGTATATAAAAGTCTAAACTAATATTTAATTTTCCCTTCCCACATGTATGGTCCATGGATTATTAAATATAAGTTTGCATTTATGAATGTAGCTTTCAATATCAGCACAACTCTTACCCGGCAGTAAGCTCACGGGCCTTGGAGGGCAGTAACTTACGTTTCCGTATATATTGTCGTTAGTACACGTGTTTATGATATCCTTTATTTCAGATCGTAACCATCATGTAACAATGGTAAGTACTTTCCAGCTAACTCAAACTGTTGAAGACTGTTCGACCCCAGACCTGGGTATGGAACAAGATCGGTCCTTGTTTGCCCATGTTTTCCATCAATTGAATCAAAATGCTAAAACACACTAAAGTTTTGTTACAATGTTACTTTGTAACAACACCCTAGACTGGCGTTGTCACTGTGACAGTCGATTGATAATTAAGTGATACATTGTAACAGTCTTTGAATTACTAGACTTATATTTGGATGTCATGCAAGTTTTGAAATTGGAATCATACTGAAGATTAATTTGTGAATACTGGAGATAAATAACAATGAATCACTGTTCCTGGTTTTATGAGTGATGTAATTTGGCCAGTTCCGTGAATCCTTCCATTGGCTAGCGATGGGACCGTATTTTGCAACAGCAACAGCTTTTTCTTGCCAAACCCATTCTAAACATCGTCATATTTGACAAATCAAAGTTACTTTCCACAAAGTGTTCGCTACATAGGTAAGATCGGTTCCCAGGGCCTTGCCACTTGTCCCCACATGTATACCTTGACTGTGCGGGTCCACGCTCTCCGTAATTTTAGGTCTTGGGGCAATGTAAACAAGCTGTGTAACTTGTATTGCTACAATTGAGAGCAACACACCGACCCATCCTGGGCGGGAAGAGAGACGAAAATGAATATTTCTACATACATTTTTAATCCTGTTGATAAAGGGTGAATAAAATATGTTAAAATCAAGTGACACTGGACAGCCATGGCTCGCTAGCATGGTCGGGGTCTTCCCTGTCAGCCAGGGGTGTTGCGTTTGTGACGTCACAAGCGTTTCGGGCCTTGCGGGTATCGGAAATTGACGGAAAGCGACGATTGAAGGCGCAGTGAGTTCTTTCATAAAAATGTGAATAAAAGTATTATTTTCACATCTATCTTTTTAAATCGCACCGTATGGTGAGAACAACCTATGAGTCACCCTGGTATCAAATTGGAACAAAGTCAATCCAGAGGACCTTTGAGGAGTACTGCGGTGATAATTTACAATTTTTTAGTTGTTTCATATAATAAATGTGAACCAATATCAGAAAATGCAAACTTTATTCCCAACTGGATAAGCAGATATCAAGTTTTCTTAGATATGTAAATGAGGGGTTGTGATGTAATCTGGACTAACTGCTACAGCTAATGCAATGACAGCCGAGTAAAACTTTGACAAAAACACAGAAACCTGACCAAGTACACATATTCCACTTTCACTATGGATGAAGCAGTGTGTATAGATATAATCAAATTTACTAAACTGAGATATTAATAAGGAAATAAAAATGCAGAAATCAATATACACAAGCTAACAGCTCCTGGGGTTGTGTAATCAACTACTGAAGCAGGTGTCAACTAATACACTACACTGATAAGATCCAAGGGGGTGATTAACACAGTACACAAATCATTATGATATGGTTGCTGATGTTGTGTATCTCAGCTTGGTGCCCCCTCAAGGTTTGTGTATTATATATGGAGGGTAGCCCAGGTGACATCACACGTCAGAACACCTACTGGAAATATAAAATAGCTCTAACTAAATACCTGTTTGAGAAAAAATGTTGAAAATTTGTCACATGAACACCTGAAATGACCATTAATGACTAAAAAACGTAAAAACTTTCACTGCTGTTCCCCTTTAAGGATAATCCTCTGGCATATCTGTTTGTAATCACTGCTTCAGGTATGTGCGGCTCCATTTGTCATAATACTTACATGTACATGGCATCGCCGTTTTAATAGCTTTGGTCCAAATTAGCTAGTACTGTGAGCTGCCTTTGCAACGCAGCGATCGCACCCCCGCTGTCCACTTGGCAACTGGCCTTTCTCCGTTGCTGGGTAGGTCACTCGATCCTCGGCCGTCTCACACGATTCTGCCTTCGCTTTGTCGTGTGTTATCTTTCTGCAGTCGTCCAGTTGTTATACGGAAATAATGTGGGAACTGGGTGTTCTGGTGTCGGACTTTTACCCCCAACAAAATGTCTTCAGGAAATTCTGTCAAATTTGCCCGGTGGTTCATAATCTTCTGGTCTTCTCACCATATTCAACCACTCCTGTCATTTCTGTGATTCTTGGGAGGAAAACCGTGGAAAGCTACCCCTTGTATCTAGGGGTATTTATCCAATTTACCCAGTTTTCTTGTGTCTGGCTTACAGTCAGGAACTTTGCAATTGTAGACTGTCGACCTACCCTGCCGAAAGGTGCACCGGGAAACGGCCGTGGCGTTTTAGCGGCTACCGACGGTACAAGCTAATTTGGACCTATTATTGCTACTCAAGTCCATTGAGAAAAAAAGCTATTAATTGTATTTGTGTGTTAGATGGCAAGGCACCGTGCCAAAACAAAGCCTCATGAATGCTTCTTATGTGTTTGTCTGCCCACTGGTCTTATTTTGAACTGGTGACATTCACTTAAATCAGGGTCCCAATGAAGAGTTTACTGACCTGTCTCTATGCCATGTTAATATTGGGAGTTTAATCTAATATAACATAAGATCGTCACCAAATTTTGATATAGCTTTGTCAGATACGTTACTGTCCAATTCAACTGGTGACATTGACCCCATTCCACTTGGTTTCAATGATATCGCTATGTCAGCGCGTACACGTGCCACAGGTGACGGCGTTGCCCTTTATGCCTCCTTGGCACGCATTGTGTCCTGTCATCACGTCATCCTGATCTGGAACTTCTTGACATCAGGTTACTTTGGTGTGAAATAAAATACCTGAACAATGAATCCCTTCTTGGGATTGTATGTAGACCTAACAGTGCACGTTTCTTTTTGGAAAAGAAAACGCAGTTTGGATTTTGAGCTATTATGAGAATGCTCCTCCTAGTTCAGTATATCATTCGTACTGGAGACTTGATTTTTTGTTTTAAAACTGTTCAGGGACAAAAGTGGAAAGGATGTCAGTCAGGTATATTTCCTCATGTTGCACTTCAACAAATCTATCCGAAGCACTGACGACTAAGCCACCTGTCTGGACCCGAACATTACCAGCATAAGAAGTTCACAAAGAATGTGGCGTTCATCCAACAATATGTAAATGTCAGCTATCTCCTTGTGCTGACCATGAGGGGGGTAGGGAAGGGAAGATGGAGTGCAGCAGATATTGCAACTCACATGAACATACCAGCACCAATCAAAAAGCAGTTTGTTGTGGGGCTGATAAACTAGGGCATGGGGCGACACAGCAGATGAGATCCTTCAAAACGGTTTCAAGACGTAGCCTTGATTGGATTTGAATACACATGTGGACCTAGCTACATCATAGTACGTCTAAGTTCCGTATTATGTACTCTGCAAGTCTCAACTTTCTACTCAGTCTCTCTCTCTCTCAGACTTGAGTACATACTCAATTATACCTTGTGTACCTGATGACCACTGTGTGGAATAGAGAAATAGTGTTTATTAAATATAAATATCCGTTTCCAAAGTGCAAGACACAAGGAGCATTATCACAAATTGGAAATTTATTGGAATATATGCAGATAATACGAGTGCAACCAGAGGTCTTATCATTGAATGATCAATGTCAGCATTAATGGTCTATTAGTAAAAGACCACATCAAGATGTACGTAGTGTAAGTGTTAATTAGAGACAGTTGTGTATCACTGACAAGGAGAATCGGTATTTGCACCAAATCCCCCCGCCGATAATAACAAATATAAATCACTTCTTTTCCATCCCTGTTTTTTTTTCAAATATTGAGGCCTATAATTGTTTCCATAATCAACCCAACTACACCATGGAAGTAAATGCAACATATTGATTATAATGATTACAGGTTTGGGTCACGTCTCTTCTGGTAAAATCATGGAGAGGGTTATATCCAAACGTGTTAATTTTATTTTTATTTCATCTATTTTTCGCAAAAAAAAATTAACACCTTCCAATCTGTTGGGCTTTGTCCCTGGTGATTCTACGGTGAGTCAGCTTCTGTTATATCATGATTTGTGGCTTGCCCTTGATCACGACAAAGAAGCTTGCATTATTTTTCTACATAAGGCAGGCATTTGATAGAGTTTGCCACTATACTTTATCATATAAATTGGGTGAAAGTGACGTTTAAAGTAATTTTTAATCGTTCAAATATTATCTCCCTAACAGATGGTACAAATTGGTGATCAGTCTTCTAATTGTAGATCAATTCAAGCTGGGGTGCATCAATGCTCCGTGCTTTGCCCCTTCCTTTCTTAATTCTTATAAACAATATCTTTTACGCAGCTGGTTCAAAAATATTTTTTTGCAGATGATACCTGTCTTTATCTGCGCATTGATGATCCATTTACAACTGCAAAAAAAAATTAAATACTGATCTTTTATAAATTGGGGTATGTTCCAAAAACTGGATAGGATCTTTAAATAAAACAAAGTATATCTTAGTTTCTAAAAAGAAGCACCAGACCAAATATCCTCCCCTTGTTTTTCAGGACTATCAGCAGGATTCAATCTGTCAGCGCAGACATTTAGGCATAACATTAAGATCAGACCTTAAGTGGAACGATCATCTCTCTCAACGTTTTTGTTCCCCGCCACCGAAGGTGACATAGGGGGGACATAGAGTTAGGTGGGATAGTGGCCATGGCCGTCCGTCTGTCCGTCCGACAGCATATCCTTAGAACCGTAACAGATAGAATATGAAATTTGTACCGGAAATGCATGACACCACGGGCATGTGCGCTGTGTATTGATTTTGAACTTGAAAACAGGGCCCAAGAACATATCCATTTTCGTGTGTCTGGCAGCATATCTCTAGAACCGTTAGGGATAGAATGATGAAATTTATGCCAGAGACTTTTGACCTTGACCTATTTTCAAGGTCACAGGGCCCAAGAACATATCAATTTTTGTGCACCCAGACATGCTGTATACATTGTGTAGCTTTCTTCTGTATATTGTGGCTGGGGACATAGATCCTTTGGATCACTATTTACTTGTTGAAAATAAAGGTATCATCCAGGTAAACATGATAAATTGCCTTCAGAATCGTCTTAATAGACATGCACACGAGATAATTTACACCGCATTTATTTGGTCCATCCTGGAACACGACAGTCCACGGTAGTCCGGTGTCAGTGAAACAGTTGAAGCTAAGTTATAAGGTGTTCAGTTAACACAGCCTCTGTAATATCCGGAGCATTGCATGCTCAGATGCATGATTTAAACATATTTTATTCAGAGAATTACAATTGGGAAGGAGGGCCTAGCCCTATATAAATCCCTCATGTGGAAAAAGACAAGTTCACAGGACGGACGTTACAGCATATCCTCTGCGCCGGAACTCGTCGAGTCAGGCAAGGACGTCGGTGGCTGTTGACAGCGCGCCGCCGACCAGTCACCGTCGCCCATGCAGACAAATGGGGGACTCGAGGAGAGGCGTAGCAGAGGCAAAACAGCGAAAAGGTGGACGCCACTAACACAAGGCACAGATAGCGGGGCTTGCACCAGACATCAAATAGTTATACACACACACACACACACACACACACACACATATATATATATATATATATATATATATATATATATATATATATACATATATATATATATATGTATATATATACATAGATTTTAAAAAAGTACAGCTGTATCCACTTTCACAAGTTTCGCGTTATTAGTGAAAGTATAGATGAGGTATCACTAATATATAGGTTCGATATCGAAACGTTTGCTTTTTTTTTAAAAATTCTGGCACTGATAAGAAAATAATAATATTTTTCTCAAGGCTGCAGTCACTATCGCCAAACAGAAATGTCTAAAGACAGAATGATACAGAAACAGAATTAATAGACAGATGCAGAATATCACGTATAATAACATATAGGGGACATGTGAGAAAGTAATGCCAGATACTTTCGCTAGCAGCGCCACACAAACAGGCTGGAGACTCCTTTATTCCTATTTGGAAAAGGTGTTCTTTCAATTGGCTGCGGCCCATACGCAACCTGGAATGTAAAATAGATAGATATCTCTTGCCCACATTCAAAAGTTTCGGATATTTCACGGGACAAGTTTTGGGGCCTGAAATACTTTTTTGAGCTGGCCCAAAGTCGGTAAATTTCGCATACCTAGTGGTAAAAGATTCCATACTTTAATCGTAGAGGGAAAAAAAGGATTTATCAAATAGTGTGAATCGATTTTTGAAAGGAGGAAAAGCGGGACGTCTGTCTAGATCGAAAAGCTTAATCTCAGGAGGAGATTGGCTGGGTCTCTCTTCCGGAGAGAGAAAAAATGCGCTGCTGTTTGATGTGCAAAATTAAAATGTCCGAAAATAAATCAGAAAATTGAAGTGAAGTTGAAATGAAATTTGCCGTTGACGTGCAGAACCCAATGGATGGCAGTCATCTTTGTATGAAGATGATATAAACAAGTGGCTTGTTTTGATTATGCAATTTGTCTACCAGCGCCTGTGATCGATGTACGGCAAAAACATCAAAGATGCACAATGCTATATGATCCTCTGCAGACAAAGGCAGCTGGTCACGATGTGATTGCACTTATGGTAGGATATCGTTGCCAACAATTGTAAGCAATGTCTCAGATGTGGATGAGTGATTTTCCGAGTGCCCATAATAGGCCAGGTTGAGCACCTTCAAGCGTTTCTGCATGCTTCCTCGGAAATTTCAATTACTATTTAAATTTTGCGTTGCCGCTAAATGCGCGAAAATATTCAAATTTCGCAAAAAACAGCATTTGTGCGAAATAAAACACGAGTGAAAAGGTCTAGAAGTGCTGGAAGTCCTTCTTTATACCAACTATAATAAGTTGGTATCAGTTACCTGCAGAGGTCTGGAATGTTGAAACTGTATCAATGTTCAGAAAGGTAATGCAAATTAAGGTTCAACAGCATATGTAAAATACGCGGGTCTGCTATATACTGATAACAGATACCTTACAGTATTACATGCGAGGCTCTGTTTAGGTTGCAGTCAAATAAATGTTCAACTGTTCAGAGCTGGTGTTAAAAAATCTCCACAGTGCATATGGAAAATAGTGATACGTGGCATATTTTTTTTCTTTGTCTTAAATGCAACTCCGAGAAATATCCTATATTTATCACTTTTACACCTACTCCTGTTTACCCTTGAAACTATTTGGATGGTTTACGTAACTGTAACTATGAGCAAAACATACTATTTTCTCAAGCAGTTCGAAATTTTATCAAAACATCTCCTATTTTGTAAACACAAATTAAAACTAAGAATTAAACTGAATGCCACTTATGTTCAGAAAAGCACCTCATGTTCAAACATATGTTACTAAATTGTCGCAGCCCACTGTGTCTGGAACGTCCACGACTTGTCTTTGCCTTTCGTCAGGCAATGTCCGTCAGTCCTGATTTTTTATCTATCTCAATGAGGGGAAGTTATATGGGTTTTGTTTTCACTCCCGTTGTTTTTAGTTTCTATTTTATACTGAATAAATTATGTTTAGATAATGAGTTAGTCTGATATATTATTTACCCATTGTTCAAATTTGGAACCGCTATTCAGGACGTTAAACAAAAAAACAACAACAACAACAAAAAAGGAAATACACGCAGGATTTTCCAACTGCACAGTCACGTGCGTTGGTTAAAAATTGTGCTCAGTAAAGTGAAACATAGCATACGAATCAATTAGTCACGTGGTCTTATTTGGCTGCTGGCGATCCAGCAGGGACCCGTCGGGATAAGTGTCACTTTCGATGATAAACAAAAACAAGAATCAATATTGCAATATTGCAATATTGCAATACACGGATGCAACATTGAAAAAACTCGTCTCTGCAATATCACCATGGAAGCTTGACACGTACATTGAATTGCGATACGACTGCGGTACTGATTGTGAGACGTGTTTCCTGGAGCAATGGTTTCAACACTCCAATTCATGAATGTTTTGCTAAATTGTCAAACATATGTTGCTAAATTGTCGCAGCCAACTGTGTCTGGAACGTCCATGACTTGTCTTTGCCTGTCGTCAGGCAATGTCCGTCAGTCCTGAGTTTTTATCCATCTCAATGACGGGAGTTTTTTGGATTTCGTCTTCGCTCCCATTGTTGTTAGTTTCTATTTTATGCTAAATAAATTATGTTTATTTGGAGCCGCTATCCAGAAAGATAACTTATTGTTTGATATATTAAACATTTCAAATTGAGTTTTAACACAGTGATGCAATGAAAAGCCAAGGTTTACAAAGCGAGACAACCCATCAGCATCTCTTCACTTCCGGGTTCAGGCTCTGGTAATCCCTGCAACCCAGCGCAAAAGCGTATGGTGAAAAGCATGTTATAATGTTCGCAATAAAAGTAATAGCTCGGTTATCGTAAAATGAAATAAAGCATGCAGTTATATGTAACATTATGCATAAATAATATAAAATCTGTCTGTGTGTACAGTTTTAATGTAGAGATTTCTTCTGAAGGACCAATAAGGTGCGGATATTATTAAAAAGTTAAATGAAGTATTTCTGTATCTGTGTAGGTGATATCTATGATATTTCTGGTCTGGCAACATTGAACGGAGTAAATGCGTAAGGGTCTCTGGACCATGGGAAAGCACAAGTCTTGGCGTCTTGTTTACAATAAATCTAATTTTATCACAGGAACTATTGTATGGCACAGACAGGAGGATTATTTTAGAAGCACATCTCTGAATAGGCTTCAGAGTGTCAGAGAGGCTTTGAGAGAGTCCAGTAGGCAAAACAGAGCACGCATGTTCACATATGGGTTTCTTATGGTTTATACACATTCACAACATCCTCTTCAGTCCAGACAATTTAGCCCGGAATATAGCTTAACCCGGAAGAAACTACAACGTAAGATTTTTACCGGTTTTATATACTTTGAAGTCTCGATTGTAACACATGGAAACTCCTCAGAAGTGTAAGCTGGGAGAAGTGTGAAATATATGCAAATCATACACCGCGATTCTTTAAAACAAAACAAAAAATTAAATGTTGTCTTTTTGGAAACCGCCAGGTCAATTTCTTTGAATATTCATACATGCTGCATATTATTCATGAGAGAGCAATGCGATTATATATATATATATATATATATATGTATGTATGTATGTATGTATGTGTGTGTGTGTGTGTGTGTGTGTGTGTGTGTGTGTGTGTGTGTGTGTGTGTGTGTGTGTGTGTGTGTGTGTGTGTGTGTGTGTGTGTGTGTGTGTGTGTGTGTGTGTGTGTGTGTGTGTGTGTGTGTGTGTAATTTTGAGCAGTTTGCTCCTTTTCACATTTGCGCCTGAGTTGCAACTGGGACTCAGCTGAAGCTTAGTGGAACTGTTGGTGAAGTCGGAGCTGTATATATATATGGCAAAGTCAGAGATCTCCAATTTGTCGGAATTTTCTAAAACGCAGTTGTTTCAAGTTTCGGCTCTGATGCGCTTTTCAGAAGATAATATGAATAGGCAATGTGTGTCAGGTTGATTCTATTTGTTGTAAGTACGTACACCCTATGAACTGTATATATTCAATAGAAAATCCTTTGAAGGGCAACACTGTCCTTGAAAACAAGTTCAAGCTCCACTGCCTTTGCTCCTATTTGTGCAGAGCTAAGTCCGTACAGCCAGAATGGTCCATAGTTTATTAAATGGAAATATGACTAAGGCATTTATTGAAATGCCTCGAAAATTGATAGCCACACGGCATTAAGATGTTTGTTTATTTTAACAGTGGAAACAGTAGAGTAACGTTCTGCATTAGATCCATTTTTTTCTCAAAAATATCCAAACAAATTTACACATGGGCGTGTTCTATTGATAAATAGCTATAACAAAAGTACATGTGATTGATGATTCCCTTTTACTTGCTTGTTGTTAGTTCAAGGTAGTTTAGGTTACGCTTGTCTAAGGTGACAATGTCTGCGAAGCTGGAATCACAATCAATAATGTATATCAGGTTTAATTGTAAGCTTTCATATATGGTAACTCAGGCATAATAGCTCCATAATTGAGTGCAACAAAAGCTTAGTACACATCGAGTTAAGTAAGTAATCCTTCAAAACACGTAGAAGCATGCTCTTGTCATTTGGTCAATCTTTTGACACAATGGCAAGTAAGTCAAGGCCGATGTTTAAATCCAATTGTCCCATTCATTATTGCTATCCCTGGCCCACATGTACATAAAATGCTTCCGATATCACTCAGTTTTTATGATAACTGGATTAAAAAGTCTATCTTCATTATTCACTAATGTCTGCAGATGCAGCATGTAGTTGCACATCAGAAAACGTATTGTCCATCTTGATATTTCCAAAATGTGATTCTTGAGGGTTTTATTTTTTCAAACATTCTAATTTCCTGGACTTAAGTTCCAGAAACGCCCAGTGGCAGAACAGATGTGATGTCATGGGCACATGAGTCATGTGTGTTCTTTGTAAGTGTTTTTGTTTCAAATGCTCAAATGACAAGTGTAGTTTGAGGTTTTTGATGTAGTGAACACTCGATGGATTCGTCAATGGTCTAATTTAACAGGGATATAAATAAATAAAAATCCAAATGTATGGTGGTTGGTGGCAGTGTGTTTAATACGCTTCCAACTTGGAATCTAAAGGGCCTTCCCATAGAAACAGTCACATCGCTAGAAATCCTCGGTACAGTATTTGACGCCTCCTGGTCCAGTAAGAGCCACGTGAAAAACCGTATGCAGAACTGTCGTCGCATTTATTATGGTCTTAATAACGTAGGAATGCATTACCCGGGTCTCCATACCGATGTTAAAATGTACCTGTGGAAAACTGTGTGCTTACCTGTTCTTACTTACGGTGCTGAATGCCTTAGTCATCCGGAGCACGAAATACGAGATTTGGACTCTTTGCGAGCTACTCTCATTAAACAGTCGTTGGGACTAAGCAAACGTTCGCACCATAGCAATCTGTTACATGCTCTAAACTTGCCTCTTGTTCACACTGTAATTAAGCAACGAACTGTCTCTCTGTTTTACAAAATATTCAAGACTATCTCACCACTACGTAATTTGATTTTGCTTCAACTTGCCAACTTTATTTTACACTGTACCCTATACCCTGGATCCTTAATTGCGCGCATCGTATCATTTAACGTATCTCCTCTGTCCATAGCCTTCAGTGACACTTGTCCTAGACTTTTTAGTGGTTGCTCCGCGGACACTACTACCCCTGATGGACTGGTGGACTCGCTCAAATTTTTAATTTATTCTGATAATTATTTTAAGCCATGGTCCGCGGAGCACATTCTCACCGGCCTCCTCACCAGAGCTTTTTAATTTAATTTGAATTCATATGCTTGGCCGCTTTTATGTACATATGTATATTTTACTTTCTCCCAAGTGGAGGTTTTAATAAAAATTATTATTATTATTAAATAATTATATATATATATATATATATATATATATATATATGTATATATACATATATATATGTGTGTGTGTGCGTGCGTGCGTGCGTGCGTGCGTGCGTGCGTGCATGCGTGCGTGCGTGTGTGTGTGAGTTTGCATTTTTCAGATTGGGAGTTGGGAGAGGTTGTATGGTTGTATGGTGCAATGTCTTCATGGTAGGATTTCGAATGCAGACATTATCCACCTGGCAAAGTTTTTCAGTGAATGTGTTGAGACAATTAAGTATCCAAACAAATTAGATCAATAACATACTAAAAGCTATTTTGCTGGCGGTTTTTTTGTAGGGGGGTGGGTTGGCGGTGGCATTTTCTTTCCACAAGAGGTGGTCAAGTTAATTCTAGTTGAATTCGAAGATTTCTTATTCATTTCCGTTGTTGCCCCCCCTACATACATATATTCCAATTCTGACCCCTATCATTACAGCCTTCGTATGCTATTCCATTTAGTATGGATACCAGTATGGCTGGCAAGTGAGTGCAAACTCTGTAATGGCACTCTGCATGAGGGACAAAAGGCCATCATAACCCAAACAAATAAAGGCAGTGCCTCGATTAAGAAAGCCAGTAATGATAGAGGTGATGTCCTCCAAATTGCCCCACAACAAAAGCTCCAGAGTCTGTTGACAGGACCATTGTTAACCGCAGTCGATACAAAAGCTAAGTAACGACCCCTTACATCAGGTGAATCAGATGTTTTCCTGTTGTTCGATAAAAACAAAGTTGGTAGGCGTCGAGAGATAGAAAGAACAGAGGCATTCGTTAAGGTTGCACAATTACTTGAGGACAATGATGATGAAACTGTCAAACTAGATTATCTTGTTGCTCACATGGAAGGCATGTTCGAGGGACTGGTAGTGGGGCATACAGCAAAAAGTGCATAAAGACCCATATGCTTGAACGCTTTGGAGCCAGGTCTGGGACAACTGGAATTAACAGCAAAGTGAATGTCAAAACATCCAAAACTTCTGCAGATGTTGCAACTTAACATTTTCATACCTGCCGGCTGCACAATACTGATGCTGAGAAAACAAATGTAGTCAAATTAATTGTATAATGACATTAACTCATGTGATACATATACAGATCACTACCCTAGCCATGATGATCTGGAGTCTAATAAAAAATATGTTGATATCCTTCTCAAGACCCTCAAACGTCTATTGCAGACCCTCTTTGTAGGAAGGCAGATAAACATAAAGCCCACATTTATGGGCCAGGCCATTATGCAGCATACACGCCAAATATTAATAGTGGCTCCCTTGCAATTTGGTCTAGCCAGTCAGCTTCAGCACTACTTCAGATACAGATTTTTGGTCGCTGCCCTTCCCAAACATGGGTTCTGTTGTTCCTGCAATGACGTCCAACAGTTCAAAAACAGTGCTGCCTTGACTCAAGGAACTGATTAAAAAGGTGGTTTGTCAGCAAAAGTTGGCAAAGTGAATATCACCTTATTACAGTGGAAAGAGTTCTATCGCCCAAGTGTTGTAAAATGATATGGCGCTTGAAACCCCAAACCAGGACTAGTGATCACTTTTACATAATGTAATGTCAGCCAGCCAAAACATTCAACATGCCTCTCCTTACCCTGCATGATCTGGCAGGAACCACTCATAGTCCTTAAGCTGAGTTGAATGCGAATGCAGTCCCCTTCACAACATCTTACCATGACGAACCCCCACAGAATTCAGGCGCTTGCCTGGGAAATCTCCACAGGCTGATAGATGAGGCCAAAGCTTTGCTAAATGATTTCCGGGGTGTTATTGTATCTGTTGAGATTCTTGCAGGATATAATGTTTGTAAAGGAACAAAATGTTCTAGAACAATACAGACAGCCTATTGCTGGAATTCGAACTGGGGATTTTGGATGTATACTAAAATAAGGGGGGGGGGGGCAAGGGTATTTTCGTGACTCGTGGTCCTATTTTTTTAATTTTCAGTGATCAGTGAAACAATAAAATTAATTTTCGGAATTCGTGATTAAACAATTGCTCCTGAATCGTGAATATGCATATAAGCTGAATATTTTTTTTTCTGTGAACTGTGAAAACAATTTTTTCCTGTGAACTGTGATCAAAACAATTTTTTTCCTGTGAACTGTGATCAAGGGGGCGGTCATAGCGTTGAGCTACAACAAGCAAGGCCCTGAAGCAGTCCTGGAGAGAAGTGAAGAAAGAGTCCTTTAATTTTCGCAGAGTTCCTGTCGCATCCTTTCTGTGAAACACGTAAGCGTTTCATGGTAAATATGTCCCTGTCACTAATGTAATTACGTGGATAATACAATAACGATGCTCAAAATACACACACACTCACACCAATCACCTATCTGAAAACGGGAAATGCACGTGACAATTGTACCAAATACCCATTGCAAAAATAGAATGGTTCAATGGAGACTGGTTTGTGTGAATGCAATAATCGACACTGCCCAGTTCATTGTATTTATTCCAGTTCAAATGAGGTAATGTGTTCGGAGTTGTCTTTATATATATATTAGGTAAATTTAGATAGAAAAAGTTTAAATGGTGTGAAATTTATCCACCATTCTGGACAAATATGTTTTTAAGGGTGAGTCAGCTTTTCGATCATGGGAGTATAACAAAATATAGTTCCAATAGTAGTCGATCTATATCTGTAGAACAACAGAAAATGCTATATATTTATAATATAAAAATTGTTTTGCTCGTGAAATCAAAATCTCAAAGATGCAGATTACGGAATTTTGCACTCAAGGGAAACTGGCTCAATGGTCTTTCTGTACGACATATGGAAGGAGCCTGACATGGGTGATTTGCAATGCTACCAGCAGCGCGAGTTGCATTCGAAATGCTCAGACGAGCTTTAGAAAGTCACCTTGATGGTGCTTTTGTGGAAGGTAAACCCACATATTATACCTGATGAAACTGCTACATGTACCTTTGCAATCGTGAGCTAGAGATTAGGCCTATTTGTGCTGGCCAGCAACACGGCTTGCAAGCTAGCCATGTGAGCAAGCAGGGAAACTTGAAAGACAAACATTCATTGTAGGAGTACTTGTGGTTTAGGTCAAAACATTGCTAAGATATTTTCAGTACAGTGTGGTGGAGTCAAACTGCCTTATGCGAGGGAGGACTCGCTGCTTCAGCCTGACGTACACATATTATGGTATGCCTGAAAGCGGGAATCGTTCAGGTATTATATGGTGGAATGCAGTTTATTGGTTTGTTTTGTATCACTTCACAGAGTAGATGGGTTGAGTTCTATTCTCGGGATCTAATCAAGAGATATTGTCATCAAATATTAAGTTACTTCGCCTGTCCTATTTTCTGTATGATACAGAATTAAGCAAACGTATACATTGTGATCGAAAGTTGATCAAAGGGCAGGAAAGTTCTTTGAAACTGATTTTTCGGAATGGCTCCATCGCGGGAAACTCAACTACCCGGGGCCATTCCTAGTTTGTTTGTTCTTTTTTTTTTTTTTTTTTTTTTTTTTGTTTTTGTGTGTGTGTGTGTGTGTGTGTGTGTGTGTGTGTGTGTGTGTGTGTGTTTTGGGGTGGTTTTTTTTTTTTTTGTTTTTGGTTTTTTTTTTTTTTTTGTTTTTTTTGTTTTTGTTTTGTTTTTGTTTTGTTTTTTTCGGTTTTTTTTCGTTTTTTTTTTTCGTTTCTTTTTTGTTTTTTTTCGTTTTTTTTTGTTTTTTTTTCGTTTTTGTTTGGGGGGGGGTTGTTTTTGTTTTTGTTTTTTGTTTTTGTTTTTTTTTTTGTTTTGATTTTTTTGTTTTGTTTTGTTTTGTTTTGGGGTTTTGGGGTATTTTGGGGTTTGTTTTTTGTTTTTTTTTTGCTTTCTGCTTTTTGTTTTTGCTTTTTTTTTGTGTGTGTGTGCTTTTCGTTTTTTGGGGGGGGTGTTTTTGGGGGGTTGTCTTTTTGTTTTTGTCCGTTGTTTTTTGTTTGTTTGGTTGTTTTTTTTGGGGGGGGGTGTTTTTTGTGTTTTTGTGTTTTTTTTAGGGAGGGAGAGGGTAAACAAAGATTGAAACATGAAGTATCAGCAATTTTAATGATTCCCTGTGTTTTCAGCAGTCAAACAGGAAGATGTCAGTTTCATTTGCAACCATTAAATAGTGGGCCGTTCTACAACTTTGGGGTCCTGTCACGGGAGATCTGAGGCATTATATAACAACCCATAGGTTAAAAGAATGAGTGTTTTCATTATGTATAGTTCCAAAGATATATCGTAAAATCATGATGGACATCTATTATCGCCACTGTCTCTTTTTTACACAGCAGTTGCTGCAACGAGGCTCTGTGAGTTTGCTTTACGTACATTCTCTAGATCCTCTCTCTATATATATATGTACTCTGAATTGCAGTCTCTTATCTCTGTTACTGCTAATTTAATTAGTTATACCAGCGGTAAGTCATTACTTATAATAGTAACTATCCTTGTGTGCCGTAGTTGTTTTTGTTGTTTTTTTTTCTGCCCCTTATTCGTCTTCTTTTTTTTTCTTTTTTTTTTCTTTTCTTTCAGATTGTTACAATTTCACTTTTTTTTTTTAAAAAAACAACCTTTTCTGAAATATACTTTCTGCAGTAACACAGACATATAATCTTCGATGCAACTGTCATCTTAATATCTGGACAGTCGTGCATGTTAGCAGAGAAGATCTACGGTTATGTTGCCTATTAATAAAGGCGAACAGAATGTTAAGCACCGAATTCCAAACAATGTTCACGTGAAGAACTTGTCTTCTGTTTCGAAGTGCTCAGTGATGCAAATCGCTCAATCTGCCGAGCAATTTAGTGCCGCGAAATGTGAAGATGTCAATTAAGATCTTGTCATTAAGCCCAGTAATAATAATAGGCCTTAAATAGGCCATTGAAGTCTATGAACCGGGGGATGCACCTAACGCCCCCCCCCCCCAATAATAATAATAATAATAATAATAATAATAATAATAATAATAATAATAATAATAATAATAATAATAGTAATGATAATGATAATGATGATAATAATAATAATAATAATAATAATAATAATAATAATAATAATAATAATAATAATAATAATAATAATAATAATAATAATAATAATAATAATAATAATAATAACAATAATAACAAAGAAACAAAAAAGAGCACTTAACATGACTTGCTGGCCATGCACCACGTACAAATTCACATGTACATTTCTTCTTTCGTTTTTCGCTGTAAATCATCTTATAACAGTACTTACCGATTTGAAGTAGTATCCATACGGGTATCAAAACGCTCTGCAGAAAGGATGATTTCGCCATTTGCAATAATGTGTGGCCTGGGTATTGAAACTAAGTCTTCGTGTTGCTGAGTGTAACATGTAACGCAAAGACGACAAAGTTTTTGGTTATGGTAAGCGCATTAACAGGTACAATGATGGTCCTCTTGGCTATTCACGTCAACTCCAACACTTTCTCGTAAGCTCACTTGCGTATGAAATCAGTAGCTGGTTGGTGTAATGTACGATGCGAATATGTTTAATAATTTACTAGTATCGATTCATGAGGATTTGGCCTTTGAATGGAACCAGATATCCTATATACAGATGCTACCATTAAAGTACCACTTTTACAGCAATCAGCAAACAAATTACAAATTCGGTGCTGACATGTGTCGTTATATTTACAACACAAGCGTAGAAATGTAAGGTAAAGATCACAAACACTGTATTTGCACATGTTATACCTTGCAATTTATAACACAGTTCCATACGCAAATATCAGAGACAACGATAATACATTATGTAGTGCAGTAGCACGGTTTGCTGGGTTTTTTTTATTCATTTTCTTTTTCTCTTCCTGCTCTTTCTTCTCTTTCTCCTTTTTCCTCTTTGCTTTGCGCGCAAAAAAACTGTAACAATGAATCAAAAAAAAAACGTCCTCTGGAACTGCCAGCCATTAGTTAGATTTTGTTTCGCTCACACATGCATTTCTCCGGAATTGCAAGCTGCAAAACAAACGCTGAGTCGGAGTAAAATCTCCAGTCTCCTGTTATTGTTATTTACCCAGAAGACCAATGATAAACGTGATGTAATAATGATGAGGAAAGAAACGATAACCATGTCCTGAGACAAGTGCTAAGTTTGCGAGAAAAACCGATATCACTTCTTCACAGTTTAGAAAGAAAAAAGCTCCTACTTACACAGCCATAACAATACAAAATTACTGCACTGCACGGCTACTGCAGAGAATCTGCTAAATCATGCCATTTTTTCTCCTGATGACAAAAGGGAACAGCCAGCGTTTAAGTTATCAGTTATTTGCCCGTAGTTTTTATTGAAAACAGCACCAAAGCAAAACTTGCATGCTCGTACATGGGTGTTGGGTTCCTTGGGGCTTTATATTGCTGCGGGACAAAAGCGTTATGAGGAAGCATGGAAACATTACTTTTTCACAAGCTGCAGTCTCGGGTTCCAGGCCTTGCTGAGATATGCACTGCGGGATCGATACCCGTAATGTGTGTTCTGTTTTGTAGACATTCCAAGATCGTTCATCATTGGATATCTTCGAGTTGCTACTTTTTTAGGTTGCTTCATTTCTCCCACTTCAAGCAATAAAGACCAAGCTGCCGTACAACAGTTATTGTTTAAACCAGTGGTTACTACGGGTAACCATTATTTTTAATATTGATTAAGGTAATGTGTATCGCGGTTCCTGATGCTTGCATCGATATACACTAACATGCTTATAGCGTATTAAGTCTATTGGTGGTTAGTTTGTTGTTGATAATATCTCAGCACTATTACCCAATTACAGCTCCTTTTCTTGGGACTAAAATGCAACCAAAAGTTAAATAAGGTGAATGAATCGGACAAGAAATATCAATTATTTTCTGATATATTACCAAATTACAGTACTCCCCAACCCCACCCCCAAAAAGAAGAAAGTCAACACAAAGTTATGTAAACTTGATTATCTACACACGTTCGCCGACAAAGGACCCATAGAACAGTTATATGTCCTCAGCAAATATAAATAGAGGCACTGAAATATGAATATTTTTGCAGGTGGTGTTGCTTTTGTCATTATATAGAAGGCTTTGGCTAGACATTTTGCATATCAGATTATAGCACGTTTAACAATATAGGATTTTGACACAAGACATTGCAAAATTACACATTCTCCCTGCATACATGCACAAATATTTTGATGTTGTTGCCTACGTTTGCTTTGAGAGGATTCCGCACATCCCAAACCCTGACTTAAGTACACGGGCTACCACATGTTACTGGAAATTTGTTAAAATACACATTGAAATTCAAACGAAATGGTAATATTTAGCAGGTCATATGGATAAAGAACCACTACCACCACAGTCTGTACAAAAAGCCGCCTGGTGCATATTATAGTGTATCGAAGCAACATTGATTAGCAATAAGCAGGAATTTGTAGGGTTGTCCACCACGTCAGACGCTTTAATTTAACCATGTGAGGCCCAGAGGTTCGAGAAATATTACTAATGAGCAAACTTGATTTTTGCTCGTTTACTCTGTGTTACAGTTTCCACTTATGGGTAGGTAACAGTAACATGAGGATTTACGATGACATTTTCCATGTTATTCATATGTTGGTGACCTGTGGGATATTTTCAATCTTGCGGAATAACAGAGGTACATGAAAATGGATCATGAATTTAGATATTAAAATAAGTCGACATTCTGCATACAATTATGGGGAAGTAATTACAAAAACCACACACACATAGATAGGCAGATAGATAGATCGATCGATCGATCGATCGATCGATAGATAGATAGATAGATAGATAGATAGATAGATAGATAGATAGATAGACAGACAGACAGACAGACAGACAGACAGACAGACAGACAGACAGACAGATAGATAGATAGATAGATAGATAGATAGATAGATAGATAGATAGATAGATAGATAGATAGATAGATAGATAGATAGTGCAATATAGACAATAGTAATTCCATACATATACAGGTTAGACAGGGACAGGTTAGCTTATGGAGAGTAAAGAGTTCGAACTGCGGAATAGGATATTGACTACTAGGAAGTGGTTCTGGGCAAAAAGACACAAATACAATAGAATCTGTAAGCGGCTTACAGATTCTATCTATCTATCCATCTATCAATCTATCTATCTGTGGCTTATCCAAACTTTATTTGATATGTACTCTGTCATAATCTTCATTGCGGACTCGTGTGAACTATTGTTAGGACTTCCTAACTGTATTGATTATTGAACAATTAAGTTTTTTTCTGTCCTTTCATTTTATTTTTGTTTTTACATGGTGGCCCCGATTAGTTTTACTATATTTATGCTTGATTTGTATTAGGGTTCTTTTCAAAAGTATACTTCTACTCGTTGGTTTCTTTTTGTACCTGTATCCTTTGAGTAACACCATATATATATATATATATATATATATATATATATATATATATATATATATATATATATATATATATATATATATATATATATATATATATATATATATATATATAGGTGTGTGTGTGCCAGATAATTTATTCATGTTGAATCTACTAATCATAGTTTTTTCATCAATATATATATATATATAAATATATATATATATATATATATATATATATATATATATATATATATATATATATATATATATATATATATATTTATAGGTCAGATAATTCATTCATGTTGATTCTATTAATCATAGTGTTTTCATCAAGCAAGGGATAGAGAAAGGTCAAGTTTTCACGTCGGCATGTAATTCATGACAACTTCATTAAAACCATATCATTGTCCATACCCAGACATTTACTGGTCTGACAGCAAGTAGGTTTCAACATCTTTTCTAATAGCCGTGAGTCACTTCAGATTTTTTCCAGACATGGGTAAACATTTTGCCCCCTGCTTCCAACTAACCACGTCACTTCACCGCATGCTTGAACATAACCAAATGCAGGATTTGCAAATTAAGATCACTTAATAGAAACCCACCCAAATAGTATGCCACACACGATTTCCTGGTCAGGTTTTTTCTGGAACAATTAAATATAGAAAATATTAATTTCAAAATATTAGTTATACATGAAGAGCATGCATGCTTCCGATGATGCAAGTGTTAAGATACCTTGCTTAAGACTTTAGGTTATACAATGTCAACTGTGGTTTTTTTCAGTCTTAAGTACAGTGCAAGTTTTCAAAACGACACTCGAAACGCAGCATTGGCATGAGCATGTGACATTGAGCTTTTAAATAATCGCACATTTGTTATCGGGGACAAAACCCTCCATTATACAGATATTTACACCAACACGTGGTACCACATGTGCAATATTCTCGCTTTTTATACGAATCAAGTTTTTTTCTCTGGCGGCAACCGAATAATGGATGTGATTTTGTTGGCAGTCTCGCATTTTATATTATTATATACAACATTATCTTTGTATTGTACAGATGTGTATTTGTACTGTAGTAATGTGAATCTTATGTTTGTTTATCACGCAAACTACGAATTGAAATATTAAAAACAGCTCAATGTGAAAGTTGAACATTGATTCACATTTATTTATCAAACATACGCAGCTTCCGAAACCAACCAATATTATGGATCTGCGTTCCTTCTTCGAGCTCGGGAACCAACTCGGAGAGTTCACTGAAGCGATCGTCGAGCACCGGGAGCCTCTCAGACCCTGTTGCGCGCCAAGAACGTATTTTGCTGGGATGAAGTCCGTGATTCATGCATTTGAAGCTTCATGCATTTGAAACGGGCTCTTGCAATAGCGCCCGTCCTTTCGTTTTATGATCCGAGCAAGGCTACCGCGCTACATTGTTGACGCTAGTCGCCTTAAAGGTTTAGGGTTTGTCTTACGCCAGCGTCAAGCCTCCGGTACGTGGAGGATGGTCCGCTTACGCCAGCGTCAAGCCTCCGGTACGTGGAGGATGGTCCACTTACGCCAGCGTCAAGCCTCCGGTACGTGGAGGATGGTCCAGGCTGGATCGCGGTTTCTTACTGAGACCGAATCACGGTGCGCGATCATTGAAATTCAAGCCATCTATCCTAAATATTTTACACCACACTGGAATTGATGTAGTGAAGTTGAATTCGGAAAAGTGGTACAGACGCTGTAACCAGTCATTTTTTGAGCGATAATATGAGAATAAGGCGAAATTTCAACACGATCTGCTTATGTAGAATCAGTAACATATCCAGTTAAAACATGCATTTTTAAAAATGAAACGTTGAAGTTCAAATCAAAATACTCAGTTATTCGTGTGTATGTCAGGTACTTGTTATGTCTCAGTGCCAACCCAGACATTTTTTTCTTTCATGTGTTTTTTTTTTTTTTTTTTTTTTTTTTTTTTTTTTTGTTTGTTTGTTTGTTTTTTTTTTTTTTTTTTTTTTTTCGTCTCTTTAGTACGGCCAAGTCTTGGCAAGATCGTATTACAGATACTGCTGTACACAGAAATTCCAAATTTTCCAGAAACATAGCCCGACTAGTAACATTACCTGCTTTGGCATTCGCTGAATAGTCATAGTTTTCAACATTTAAATTAACGCCGCCTAGCTACTAGATTTAAAATACATGGTGGTTCCCATATTTCTCTTTCGAAAAAAAAATGTTTCTAAGAAAACACTGGAACTATGCAATGTATTCGACCTTTTTTCTTTTGAAAGTGTTTGTTCTTGAACAAAATATGATACATAACTTTGTTAATATAGCTGCATGGTCATCTCTTGTACCAACTGTTATTCTAGTGGCTGATTGGGCATCAGATATCATCTCCAAGCTCCAGTTGTACAGACTAAACAATCTACAGGACAGCAGTTCTTCCCCACAGTGTATTCATGGTATGAATACACCATTGCAGCCAATCAGGGGCAGGTTACCGCACTAAATAGTTCTTGGTTGTCTTGTGCTGACACCTTTGGGGGTCATTTACCTGTAATTAACCCACTGTTTCAGCTCGACTATTACATTAACTTATCAGCCTGTTTGTGTTGTATGGTTTGACCGATAATGTTTCCATGAAGAGTTCTATAAACAGAGGGCAAATCACATATTCATACAGTGACGTAATGCTGGCAAGCCGTGCTCGGAGCACGTGTTTCCTGGCTATGACAGGTAAACACTGATAGAACTTTTCATTCTATCTATAGACTCGCCTTTTTTATCTTGAATGTTTTCAATGAAAGGTGTCTGCACAACACCAACTGCATACTTTATTTTAAAAAGTGACGCAACAAAAGTTATACGCATTTATGCTAATATGAGAATATACAGAAAATATAATGGTGGTTTCATCCCTCATTGTCATGATATTTGGCTCCAGGATAACATACAATAGGGCTTCACAATACAAAGTAAAGTGGCGCCACCTGCTTAACGTTTGATCTGCAATGTGCTCATCGTCTCTCTTCTTGCACCCCGTGGCTATCGAACTACCAAAAATAAATAAATAAATAAATAAATAAATAAATAAATAAATAAATAAATAAATAAATAAATAAATATATAAATAAATAAATAAAATAAATACACACACACACACACAATTCCATCCTATATTGAAAGGTTCCATTCAGAGAGGGTATTCAGAACCACATTGTCATTACATGTACATGAAACTCACAGATTGTTCTCGTTACTTTCGGAACCTATGGGTGGTGAAAATGCTCTGAAGGGACAGAAGTGCTGTTAACCAAGGCAGGATTTAATATGTCTGTATACCTTGTCATCAATTGCTGTTTCAAACCAGGGTACCGAAATTGTTGCCCACATTTCGGCTTGTAGCGGCTTTAGTAAACCTGTGTTTTGCCAGATGGAAAAAAATGCTTGTTTGTACACATGTACAAATCACACTTTGGGGAACAAGAATGATGTGAGGGGCTTTAAATTTTGAACAGACCGTTTAGTTTGCCGAGGAAGCTCACCCCTTGCCATTGACCTTGGACAGGTCCTGTAAGGCACATAACACTGCGAATTTGTATGGTCTATGTTGACTTTTTGTGTAATAATTCCACATGACAGGTCCAGGTGCATTTTTTTTTAAATTAAAACCTTCTATAAGCGATCATGTCATACACATTTTTGGTTCAGTTCAAGTCAGCACGTGGCGTTTGCTGTCTGGGTTGTCAATAAGTTCCATGCCTTGTTATTTGTATAGGACAAAGAGTTGCCCATTGATGCATTGCACGCTCTTGGCATGGGACCAGTTTTACATGCTTTTGTATTTATTGTACTGTACTGTGTTGTACGTGTCTGTACTGTTTTTGTTACATATTTCTTTTGATTGTGTGCATATTTTAATGAGATTTTCTTCTTTTTTTTCTTTCTTTCATACTCTACATGTGTACATGTTGTTTAGTTGACATATTGCTGTATTTTATGTAACAGCGCAGTCAATAAAGATTTATCCATTCATGCCTGTGCGCTGAACTTCACATTTATGTCTCTGTGCCAATACAGATACATCTTTTTTCTATGAATTCTTTATTTCTTTTTCTTTAGCGGCAAAATTTGTCAGACATTTCATTTGAAAACTATCAGAAGTAGAAACTGCAAACTTGGCATGATTATACTTCCAAATATGAATTTTTGATTTTTGTAAAGAGGTTCAAGGGTTTTGACTATTACGCAAATTAGGGACATTTGAAAATTTTAATCCTGGATATCTCCAAAACTAATAGAGGTAAAGCTAATCAATCCACCTTCAACTCATATGTTTGTCACTCTGCACATTTTTGTAATTTACATTAAATGTCACAGGTACAGTTCATTTTGAAATTTTCTTCCAGCTATAATTCTGTCAATTTCTTCCAAATTTTAGCCCTGTTGGACCCAAAACGTAGGTATTGCACCAGTGCGTGGTTTTGTGATTTTCGTGTAACCTCTAAAGATCAAAGGTCAAGGCTATTTGGATGTTTAAATTTTCATCTACCTTTCCCTAGGTCACTTTTCATCCAATTTTAATTATGTTGGACTCAAATTTTAGGTATTGCAACACTGTCCATCTTTGCTATTAACATGCGACCTCTACAAGTCAAACGTCAAGGTCATTTTTCCATTTCAAATTTTCTTTTAGCCATAGATCGGTATTTTCTTCCAATTTTGATCATATTGGTCTCAAATTGTAGATATTGTAACACTGCACTTTTTTTGTAATTTACCGGTGATCTCTACAGGTCCAATGTCAGGGTCATTTGCTTCTTTGAAATTTTCTTCCAGCGATAAATCTCAATTTTCATCCAATTTTAACCATGTTGGACCCAAATTGTAGGCATTGAAACACTGCATTATATATATATATATATATATATATATATATATATATATATATATATATATATATATATATATATATATGTATATACATATATATATATATATATATATATATATATATATATATATATATGTATATACATATATATATATAATTAACATGAATATCTAAAGGTCAATGGTCAGGGTCATTCGGGCCTGTGGAATTTTCATTCTATATATATATATACATATATATATATTATAGATATTATATATATATATATATATATATATATATACATATATATATATATATATATATATATATATATATATATATATATATATATATATATATTATAGATATTATATATATATATATATATACATACATATATATATATATATATATATATATATATATATATATATATATATATATATATATATATATATATATATATATATATATATATATATATATATATATATATATATATATATATATATGTATAATTAACATGAAACATCTTAAGGTCAATGGTCAGGGTCATTCGGGCCAATGAAATTTTCATTCAGCCATAATTGGGCCATCTTACATCCAGTGCATCATTTTGGACTCAAAGTGTAGGTACTACAAAACTGCAATTTTTTGTAATCAACATGTAACCTATTTAGGGCAAAGGGCAAGGTGATTTGGCCCTTTGAAATTTTCATTTAGGCGTAACTTGGTCAATTTCCATTCAATTTCAGGCATGTCGGGCTCTTATTTTAGGTATTGCAACGCTGCACATTTTTGTATTTATATTTGACCTCGAAATGTCAAAGGTCAATGTCATTTGGACTTTGAAAATTTCACCTAACCATATGTTTAATGGAATGTGAAGTACCAAAGGACAAAAGCTGTAGCATTTAATATTTACAACTTTTGAAAATACACAGACAGATTTGTTCTGAAGCAATTTTTCTTTTGTAGCTTTTCAGAAAGATATGCGAAAACAAGCATGTAGGTAGCTGAATCCTACGCTGCGCCGCTCGCCGCATCAGTCAAATCAGCGAATAGCGCTGTCCCCAAATTTGTGTGCTTGCGGTCACCCACAGGATTCACCGTCCTCAAACTGCATATCTATGCTTATCAAAATAAAGTTTTGATAGCAATAACGTTTCTTTAAAATAGTACGCGGATGCTAAAATTTAAACTTGTTTTTATGCTTGAATCAATGCCTCCTTTATCAATGAGTGTCGCCAGGGAGATTTTTAAGACGAAGGCTTAAAGAATTTTTTTCTCCCCCCCCCCCCTTTTTTTTTTTGTTCCGAGCGGATGTCGCTTTCCATTTTTGTTTCGCAGCATAACCCAAAAATACTTATCACACTAAAAAAAGCAACATTTATGAAATTTTCCTTTATCATTCACTGGGAGCTGTATGCAAGCACGTCCTGATACAGATCATTTCCAGTCTTAAACGGAACAATAATTTCTAAAGTTATGTGTTTATATTTGTATTAACTCTTGATTGTCATTATCATCATCATCATCATCATCATCATCAACATCATCACCACCATTATTATCAGTAGTAGTAGTAGTAGTAGTAGTAGTAGTAGTAGTAGTAGTAGTAGTAGTAGTAGTAGTAGTAGTAGTAATAGTAGTAGTAGTAGTAGTAGTAGTAGTAGTAGTAGTAGTAGTCGTCTTGGGGCTCTTTTTTGTTTTGTTTGGGGGTTGGGGGTCTGCAGATGGGTTTTTTTCCCCTTTTTTACGGAGAAGGAACATTGGAATGCAGCCTCCCTCTCAGCCACATTTCTGCACTCAGTTTTCCAGTCTTGCCTATAAGATTCATTATGTAATTTTGTCTCGCCAAATGTATAAGCTTAGATATAAAACTGACACCATAAGACAAACAAAGGCAAATTATATAGCTACATGGGGAATTGAGTTTTCAACATATTAGGCGTGATGTACCATGTATATGGGTGGCTAATTTGTCAGGAGGTGATCTTGCCATTTCATCTGCCTTGGAAATCAACATATGTTACATGCAAACTAGCAAGATGCCAAGCGGTATGATTATGTTTCTGGGATGAGAAATAAATGCGACTGTTTGCAGTCGGTCTGATGACAAATCAGATCCTTTGAAATCCAATTCGCAATAAATTCCAAGACCACTAACAGAGTGCAGGAAACAGATGTAACAAATTACAGCGGGTTGTTGCTTATCAGGGCTGGTGGCTTTGGGAGACCGATAACTGATATGTCGGTCTAGTGGGACATGACGGTCTTCTTTTCAAACTGCGCCATCTGGGAGCAACAGAACTCGTTATAAACTGGTTCGAAAGTTACTTAAGCAATCGCCAGGAAAGGGTTGTTATCCCCGATGAAAGGTCTCCGTGGCTACCCATTGAGGCCGGGGTGGCCTAAAGATCAATCCTCGGCCCTCTTCTTTTTCTTATTAACCTTCGGTTATTAAAGGCAGATCAAATGCAGAACAGATCGCTATTTCACACCGTTTCTGTCGTCTTCGATTCGTCTGTGGAATGACCTTCCCGATGACACAACAAGATCACTTACACAGGGATGCCAACATTTAAAGTGTCATTTCAGAGACAAGTAGTCAAGAGCATCAGGGACACAACAGAAGGGGGGGGGGTAAGGGGGGCGGGGGTTCAGTACGCTGGTACAGGTAATTATTTTTCAAGAGTACATAGTACGCAAAATAAAAATCTTTCAAAATTTTGGATAGTACGAAGTACGTAAAATAAGAGGGCTTCCAGTACGCCATTATGGTAAATAAAAAGCCCCAGTACGCCAGTACGGGAAACCCCTTACTCACCCTCACAAAATGATTAACAAAGAATAAAGCAGCAAATACTCAAATCAGATGAGGGACACACATCGTAAATTGGTCCAATTTTCAGCTAGTTTCAAGGACTGTGACGAGGGGCAGTTGGCATCTCTGCGTATACTCCTAACCTTCAAAGGCGAAGTGACCAAAACATTCTTCTTCCGTTACCAAGTACCCCCATAGTTCGCATTTGCCGACCGCGTCGCAAACATTTTTTGCACACCAGCTATACGTTTGAAGCAATCAGGACTAAATTACCACTTATATGAAACCAGCATTGTACCCCCAGCAAATCGTTCGTATAACAGAGGCATCAAAGACACTTGTCACTACTTTTTGTTGTGTCCCATCTATGAACTTCCTGGACAGAAACTACTGAGATCAGTCACAAACGCTCTGGTCCCGGTGCACACCCCAAGGAGAGAGACTCTCAGAAATTATGCCCGCTGGCTTTTGTCACATCGCAGATAAAGCCAACACTGAAATCTTTAAGACCGTTCAATTGTATATAATGGAGACTAGACGTTTTATTCACTAGTTACAATAGTATATATTTTTTCTGCAAGCGGAACTTCTGTATCGTCCGGTGTCTGTTGTATATAGCACACATGCCTCTGCATGTCCTACAGATTGCCTCGATTACCTCCTGTCGAGCTACTGGGTCATCTCGATTTTTTTAATTAAATACTTACGATACAATTTGATATCAGTTCTACGATATACATCACTTGTTATTTTAGCCACAACGCATGCATAACAATTATTTCTTTGTAACTTATGAACGCATTAAGCGCAGTTAGTTCTGCTATCAGTAATCAAGAAAGGCGTCTGGGATTTCAGTACAATGGCCCACCAGGGTGATCAACAATACGCACTATCAGTTGTTAGGAAAAATAGTACGCCTCAGTAACCGTGGTTGTGTTTCCAAAACAGGTCGAAAAGAGCCGTACAATAGATCTCTTCACCACCACCACCACCCCTCCCCCCCCCCCCTCAATGGTAGCGCTGGTTGTCGCGGTAGGTAGAACAATGTATTGACGTTAAGACATTCATGTGTACACTGTAGCCTATCAAACACGTTCAAATGGCAGGTTCGTGGATAATCATGCAAGGTTGTCGGGCGTTTGTTGTTATTATTTACCTGTCACGTCGTGTACGCTAGGAGAAGATATTTACATTATCATCTTTTGCTTAAATGGCAATTTTTTCGTTACTACATGTACATGACGGTAATTGCTTTCAGCGATATCATCAAGTAAGTTTTACTGCATTAGCACGTTCGTATACAAAACACTGTGGCTGTAATACGGTTTCCGTTAAAAGATTGCTGTTATAATGTTTGGTTTGAAAACTTTTCTTTTTTTCAAAGAAGTTTCCATGCATCTAGTGCCATTATGCATACCACTTTATTTTTTTTATTTTTTTTTTTATTTTACTTATTTATTTTTATTTTTTTTTTTTGAAAAAATGGTGCATTAGACCCGGGCTGCGTCATGGTCAGTCCCTACCGGCCCCGGCTACTGGGTAACTGCCCGTGTCACATGTTATCTCTGTATGATTTTACAGGTCTGTATTTAAAGCTATCCATTTATGGAGGGTATTACATTATTATTACTG
>OZ026625.1:26586761-26629261 GCA_964020975.1 Hermodice carunculata | reverse complement strand
AAGTTGGGTGTGAATTATATTTGCAAAGCGATTACCAAAAGCGAAATAATTTGGAATTTCATGGCGAAAAAAACAAACAAACAAACAAACAAAAAAAAAGATTTTGCAAGTGCTCCTTTGAAAATTGAAAGGGTTGGGAAAAGCCTGACATCATGAGGTAAGTTATACCAAAGGCGAATGGCCGACGGTAGAAACGATCTTAAGTAACAATCAGTCCTTCATTACCTTTGTCTTTGTTGAGGGGGCCTGCAGGGGAGGCGGCCAGCCTGGGGTAAGTCGTAGTTCGGGATTAATTTATATAGGTTTGGGGGGGGGGGGGTAAGCTTATTGAACATTTTGTAGAAGAACATTAGTTTTTTTTTTTAAATGCTGGTTTAAAGCGGTTCCCAGCAAATTTCAGCCGACAGTCTTTCACGTGACGTAAATTTAATAGCACCAGTACATATTCTAGCAGCTTTATACAGTAATCCTTCTAGATCAGATAGCTCTTTTTTTCAGTTGTCAAAAAGGACACAACCGTATTTGGTATTTGAGGATGAGAACGACCATGGGCACACACAAGTTTGATATGGAAAGTTTAAAATGAAGCCGTTTTACGAGATATAGACGTTTACTAGCTGAAGTGTCAATACTATAAATATGTAAGTGTCATATTAGATCATGAGAAAATAGGGCCTTAAGTTAGTGCGGTGTGCAGCTTCCGGAATGGCAATGTCTCCGAGATACAGGGTAGGATGAGTTTCTTTATCTCGTTTACCTGAAAACATGGATTAATGGCACTGGATGTCATGCGCCAGATCCGACCCCACAAAGAGAAGTGGCCGAGATCAGAGACTTCACGATCATAAATGATATCAAAAATGCTCATGGCATCGGCCAAGAGTCCCACGTAATATTATCAAAAATATCATTAATATAAATTAAGAGTAGGAGGGTCCCAAGAAAAGAGCCCTGTGGTACACCTGCGTATACAGGTAACCACGAAGAACATGCCACATGCGATCAAAGGCTTTAGAAATATCACGAAAAAACCTTCTGAGCTCTTTGCCTAGTTCTGGGCCATTGTAGATTTTGTGAACTATTGCTGATTAACTCGTATATTCTGGAATCATTAGAAACGTAGCCAGAATTTCCCCTAGTTAGGAGATATTTGCTCATTAAGTACTCATACAGATTATTGTATACTAATCTTTGGAAGACCTATGATACTTTGCATAATAAGGGCCGTTGTGTGGTTTTAATTGTGTATTGGATTTCTTGTGAACCGGGCATATATTTATTTTTTCCCACTGGGCAGGGAATTTGCTAGTAGACTAAGAAATGTTAAATGGTCTAGTAAGGGACTTAAAAAAATACCTGGCCTATTTTGTTTGAGAAGAAAATTGCTCAAGCTGTCACTGATCGTTGCGGAGAAAGCTTTAAGGTGGAAGATCTGAAGTCAGCACCTTTTGGATAACCTCTATTTTTTCATATTTTTGGATGGTTTTATACTTAAACTACATGCTCCCCCAAAAAACTCAGATGTATGAACATGAAATTTATATGAGAAAAATTGATCTCAAAACTTTTGTTAACACTGAAAAGTTAAATCAGTGCTGAGCACGTGGCTTTTGTTTGCATGGGCATGATAGTGAAGCATGTCATTGTTTGCACAGTCATTAGTCCATAAACCCTTGAAACCAATTGAAAAGGGTCACTTATAAGGAAAGGGAAACCATTAGCCATGGAGAGAAGAATGAGACAGTTCAGATTAATCACTTCCATTGTTCTGATTACTTTCAAATTCTCTATTGATGTAAAAACAAATTAGCACAATCCACTTACTTGGCCCCCCAATGTGAAAAGCCGTATGGGAACCCACACCCAAACAAGCCAAGTGGGATGTTCCCCAGTTAAAAACAGTCTAAATTTAAGCCACAAAATATTTTTTTTAATGACAACATCACAGAGGCGAAGCTACAAGTTTATTTCACACAATAATTAAAACACAGGACAGAAGAAATGAGTATGTGTCATCTTACAGCTATAAATTGGTAAGAATTGGCAACTTTTTCTTTTTATGCGATTTTCTCAAAACTGTTTTTTTTGCTCAGCCTCTGTAATTTGTATCTCGCCTCACAAACGTACGAATTGCCCTATCACATTAAAATCAAAGGACATCAAAACAAAAATATAATATCCGGGAGCGGTTCCCAGGATTTTTTTTTTTTTCTGACAACCTCTTCTGTGACTTTTGGAGCCATTTATAGAAAGAAAATGAACAACCTGTCAGGACTAAATTGAAAATTTTATAACTTTTTATTTATGCAATTGCATGACTCACCATGGAATTCGATCCTGGACATATATATATATATATATATATATATATATATATATATATATATATATATATATATATATATATATATATATATATATATATATATATATATATATATATATATATTAAATTTCTTTTGATTTCAACTTGAAAAAAACCCACAACTTTCTGCGACTTCTGCGTGAAAAATGTGAAAATCCTATCAAGTTAGAAAAAATGCTATAAATCTAAAAAAAAAAATCCAGTCCTGCAAAAAAAAAACCCCTTTGGATACAAATCTATGGATATGTAGTAATCAGAAAATACATAGGTTTAATGTCCTTGTGAAAAAATTTGATGAGTAATATAAATCCAAAGTTGCCAGTCTCACTGCGCACTAGCTTCACAGCTTCCACCTGAAGCGAGGCCGTAACTTTAAGAACACCATTTAGTTTCAATACAAAAGGGTCCAGCCTGGCTTTTGTACGATATGCAAAAGCAGGTAATGGGTGTGAGTTGTCATCTGTAGGTGTAGTGCACTGGCCAGCGAAATCTTGGTTAAAAACTTCAATTTTCTCAGTTTTGCTAGAGATGTTGTTGTCATATTCGATGCGGGTTGGAATGCTCGGGTGCAGTCTGCATCGTAATATTGATTTAGACAAATTCCACCACCTCTTTACATTATTTATTTATTTATTTATCTATCTATCTATCTATCTATCTATCTATCTATCTATCTATCTATCTATCTATCTATCTATCTATCTATCTATCTATCTATCTATCTATCTATCTATCTATCTATCTATTTATTTATTTATTTATTTTTCAGTCTTGTTGAGACCGAAGTTTGGAAAAAATAGGTCCGGATTGACCTTATTGATTGTCAAAACAGAAATATTCCGGCCGGACTTGTAGTATTGGACGAGCCTTTCAGTTACAGGTGAAGGATTGCCATTGTTTTCATTCACAGATTTTTCTTGTATCTTTTCCAAGTTTGGTTTCGTCTACGTGTTAAGAGCTTGGTATGACCAGTAACCAAGGCTTGTTCTTAGGCTACTAAGCATGTCTTTACAAAGAATGAATTCTTTTGCATTATCAATAAACAAATGAGTCCAATAATCTAGGTACTCATCCACCGTGTTGAAAAGATCATTGGCCCAAGGGACATGCAAGGGAAAGAGCTTCCTTCAGTTTATCAAAGTTACCTCGTTTGTAATACCGAACGATTCTTCTAAAAGCATGGTGAATGGGCAAGGTGCAGAAATAATACAAAAGATAAGAGTGGTTCGAATTAGCTGTTGGAGGAGGAACACCATTGTCTAAGATGTACCCAGGCGAGTCTGTTATGAGCAGATCAAGGAGGTTATTCAAAGAAACAGTTGTGCGATTTGGCTCATTTTTTATTTCGAATGAATTATTGGTAGCAATCAGATCAACGCGCTTTGTACCAAGGTCGCTGTCAGCATGATCTGAGTCCCACGTTGAACACTGATCATTAAAATCACCGGTTCTAATAGTTTTGGGACTTAATTCCATAGCTTTAGAGATAGATTCAGAAAGATGGCACAGAAATGCGTCACGTTCTTTAGGAATCTGACCAAATGGGCGATAATAAACTCCGAGAAATGCTAGGCCACGATCGGTAGCGATTTGAGCCCAGAGACATTCACAATTTTCCAGTTCAAGTTCGGATACCATCTAATTTAGAGAGTCACGAAGATTCAAAATATTTATCATAAATGAAATACATCTGTGGTGACACGTGTTTTAGAACATGGGTATTTAAGCTATTGACCTGATGACGCAGGTATGCATCACAAGTTGTAACCAGTGCAATACTAGTAACTAGAGTATACAGACCTTGAAGTCCAAAAACCATGTTTAAAACACCTGAACAAAATCAGAAAATTCGACAAGATAACGAGATTGTTGCATAAAAACAAGATTGAACAATTTAATGTGGCATCGCTGTCACCAGCACATCGGTACACGTGTGCGGATGACGCATCAGCAATACCCACGACTGGACATACAACCAAATACCATGAGATAACAGTTAGAAATATCGCAACTGTTATCAAACTATGGATACATTCCAACCACAAACACGTCTTGTAATGCAAATTGTGAGGCTTAGGCATATTAATGATCCTATGTAAAGCGAAATGATGGATGTACACATCCCGGGCCCTTTTGCAATCGCCTAATTATTTGAACAAGTTTACTAAGATAGTATCCAGTTTTATACAAAATCCATCTTTTGTCATAGGACTGCCTATGGTTTATGTGCCAACTGAAACTTAGGACTAAATTACTCTTGCTCAAAAGCAAATGCAATTTTCGTACCTAGCACCGCTGCCTCTTTTACGTTTTTGGTACTTATACGTTTCATACTTGTCATTATTACCGTATGTTGAGTCACTAGGAATAAAAAGTGAGGCTCAAAATAAGTACGACAAATAATTGAAATATTTCTTCGTTGCTCTGTTATACGTTGAAGCAAGTAGACATGGACTTGGGGGGTACTTTGTGAGATAGATGCATTATTCTTGAGACAATGAAGTTTAGCCCCTGTATGTGAATTCCAACCTTAAATCTTTCACAGACCATTTGACTTGTAGCATTAAAAGATATTTGTAATTGCGATAATCGGCATAATATCAGCCGCATTTACCGTTTTATTCACAACGACAAAAGATAAGAACAATGCTATCGATTCATCTAAATAAAGCCATCACGCCGCTTTTGTAGCCTTCATCTTTAATGGCCACAATCATAATAAATCGCCTTTTTAGCTTGATAAATGCACACTGTAACATATTCCTCATACATCATTCCTCCTGGTAGCGTTTGCGAGATGCATTTTACCACAATATTTAGGTGATGAAATGAAGGCATTTGGGTTTACGGTACCTCAATAAGCCAACACAGTAATCACTCCGCACAAATGTATTTTATAATCATCTTCGCTCCTTTTTAATTTACCAAAGGATAGACAATCTGACCTAATTTCCAAAGTATTATACCCTCACGTTGACATCCCGTATATAAATCTAGGTTACACGTAGTTACTTATATATTGGCGTCAGACTATGATTGGTTTGCCAAAAGAGGTCTTAGGAATATGTGCCTCCCGTTTTTGATCACTTGACCACTCAATAAATATAGGTACTGTAATATGACATTAAAGTCGCCTACTGTGAGTTTGCGTGGCGGTTTCATTGAACCTTGTCATCGTAAAAATATATTGAATATGGTCTCGTTCGAATTTCATAGGAATAAAGTGCAAACGGTAGGCAATGAATGTGGACACTGCTTCTTGATTGCAGATTGCCAAGCTGTGTGTGTATGTATATATATATATATATATATATATATATATATATATATATATATATATATATATATATATATATATATATATATATATATATATATATATGTATATATATATATATATTAATTAATTACATGGAGAGGCACTTGCAAAATTATATGAGGTGCCCCTTGTTAAATTGCGTAGCCTGAGGATTTCAGCTGGAACATGGCTAAATGCACATGCAGGTTTTCTATTGGTTTGCAACAGACCAATCACAAACTATAATATGACTGATCAGTATGTTTTCCTTCAAAAGATCCATTCAAGGAATGTCTCAATGTTTCGGGCTAGGGACACAAATAGAGTATATGTTTTGGGCCTTGTACACTTCACAAGCAGCCTCTATCCACCTACAAAATAGTATGGTATCACAGGGCTTGTAGCGTAAGTAAATTTTGATTTACACTTTGCATTGTACATATATTCTAACCTCATATGAGGCATGCATAGAATTTGATATTAAGGGTCTTATATTTAGTAGGAGGTGCCTCAACACATACATGCATACAAACATACATATATACATACATACACGCGTGCGCACACACACATACATACATAGATACATGCATACATGCATACATACTTACATACATACATACACTCACACACATACATACATACATACATGCTATTTCAGCAACATTCAGCGTTCTTATAATTTTTAATTTTCACGTTGGTTATCTTTGCTAATTAACGTTTATAGTGATAAATTATGACTGAACTAACAACTTTCCTCGGTGTGCTTTAAACAAAATACGCTCAAGGCACGCTGAAGGAAGCTGTTCACACAGACTATGCTAATGCTCTCTGCTTTCTTCGTCGGCGTATTGGGACTTGAATGGAAAGGTCGGTTTACAAAGAATTAAGTAGCGTGCCGTCCATTCAGAGCACATGGATTATTGACTGAGTTGGCAATGGAAGAGTTATATTTTAACTCTTGAAGTGCTAAATTTTGGACTGAGTCAACAACTTTTCTAAGACCATTTGGGTGCAATGCGCGCCGAGAAAAGCTGTTGACCTGGGGTATTCTCTCTGGAACTAGAGGCATGCTGGTACTTAAATGAAAGGTCGTTTTACGAGGAACACGAATCTGCGATCTTCATGATAATACAGACTAGTTTGACTTTAGTAGATCGACTTTAGACGTGATTAGCCCTGAAAGAGTTCGGCTGAGGCGAGAAGCTGATATCACAGCTACGTGTACATGTTTGGGTGCTTCAGGCTTCAAAATGATAGTTGCCAACTGAATATCCTTATCATATTTGAAGTTGAGGAGGTTTTTGTTTCAATATTTTTAAGTTACATTTTGAAAGTATTATTGATAAACATAAAAATTACATTGAAATCCTTTAAACATTCTGCATCCATATTTTAGAAATAAGCAAATACAGGAAATGAAGTGGAGCCAATGGGGCTGGTTTGACGGATTTCTGGTTTTGACAACAAAACAGTGTTGCATGCATTCGTGTTTTAAGGATAAATACCATGTACACCATGTGCGGTGTATAAGACAGATAGAAAGGCTTAAGGTCAGTCAACCCTTGCCTGTTTAAAAAAAAGTGCGCAGGGACGCCTCAATGCCGAATTCCCCTTAGTACGTAGTGTTCACTGGACGTTAACATAATATATTGAACCATATACTGCTCTTTATTGCCATGCGTCATCAGAAATAACTCTACAAAATTTATATGAAAGTATGGACTGAATCCGTAATAAGATCGTTGATGTCGTGTTGCCCTTTTAAGTTTAAGCAGTGTAGTTTTGTTTGCTGTGCATTCGTCAGTGTAAAACTTGACAAAGTATGGTAGGCAAGTTTGAACTAAACAACATTTAAATACAAGTCCGAGGTATGTATGCAATATTATCATAATGTGGCAGGGATCTTTAATGACACCAACGAGCAATTTAAAGGGCAGGTCTCGGAAAATTTAAACATGCTGCAAACAACGTTTTTGTTGCCCCAAACGTAAGATCATATGTAAAAATAATGAGGTACATTTGTTACACATAATATGTGTAATGTGCTTGTTTTTTTTTTTTTTGTTTTTTTTTTTGTTTTTTTGTTTTTTTTTTTTTTTTTTTTTTTGTTGGTGCTTTTGAAAATAGCGCCACCGATGATGTCCGAGAAAATTTCGATCGGGAAGATCTACCTTGGTCACGTCACTGCGTGAACACGTTTGCGAATCTGCTGATGGTATTGGACCTGGGCAGTCGCAGCCATTTCGTGATAGGACACACACTTTTGTCTTGACTCAAAATTTTATGTCATCTGTAATTTTTATGCGCGGAATATCGTTTTTGGCCCCAAATTCATTTTTTTCAGGCCAAGCTTATCTAGCTTATGGCTAGCTTATCTAGCTCAGGCCTAGCCTCCGAGCGGCATGGAACAGGTTTGCGGTCGACTTGAAAGACGTCTCCGATTACAATTTGCAGCGTCCTATGTACTATACATTTTGAAGACTCTATGTTTGTCGGTGGTATGAAGACGGATGCTGGGTTTCGACACCACATCGACATTTTTCCTGGTACTATGCTCTCTATATAGCCACAGGCACAGCCAACCCCTGAGCAGTTGGCCAGTCTCCTAGGGCCCAAGAGAGGTCGTGGTGCTTCTGCCATGCACAACGTTGACTCCAAAGCCCAGACGTTGACACGTGATCACAGCAGTGGAGAAACTTGGTAGACTAGAAGCCGTGTACGTTTTACAAGACATCTTAAAATACAAAGGAATGCAATATTTTGTTTTTAAAACGTTTTTATACCTGTTTACTCTTTGTCAACATAAGATAATCGTCTGAGACCATAATCTGTATGCACTTCCCTAATTGTTTTATTCATTTGCCGTATATTACTATTAGGCCTAGGCATAAGCTTCAGTTGACTTTCTCACAATTGTGCAAAGGAAACAGCAATACACGATTCTTATTGTAATCAGTGAATGTTCGAACATAGTTATAATAAATATTAGGCCTAGGCCTATGCCTATGGGTCTTGTGGCAAAGACGACGAAGCTGCCTCGCGGCCGCAGCCACTCAAAATTTTAATTAATGGGTTACTAGCGCCAATGCTATTCAATGCAACTGTTAACAGTTACATTTATCATTGACTCGGCGACCCAGCATTCTCCTCAGTCCGTGATTGACTAAGTATCAAAACTTGCGCTTCATCAATTGTTTATGGCTTCACTAAACATGCTAAAGTTTCAAAATCATAACATATAATAACTACGGAAGGTTATCCTCTCTGCGCTCAATATGGATGAGGATCGATGGCTGGTTGGGCCGCTTCCGTCCGCCGACCTATTGCTAGGGCTTTGGACCAATATTCAGTTCGTTGTCTTCCTCTTCAACCTCTCAACAAAAACAGAAAAAAAGAAACTCCTCCACTTCGACATTTTTGCAAGTGAAACGAGTTCACCAAGTGACGTCATACCCTTCGCGGATTCCGATTCAAAGTATTTCATAAGAAATGGGTAAAAGTAGACAGCAGCTGCTTTTTCGAGACCTGCCCTTTAAAAATTCTTCAGAGCAAGATCAGTCATATGTTAAATATTGTGTCACTACAGGACAATGTTTCAGTTATGGGACCAAGAACGTATGGAGCGGAACTGACATGTGCTGCGTTAGTGAAAGTCTTATTATCAGACGAATTTCTGGGACATCATTATAGCTTCTTTGGAAAGAATAGTAAAAAATAGATTTATTAAATTTTACCTATATCATACACATGCATCTTCCATGTATTTTCTGTTTTTTTTTCTCCTATTGGGTTTTCTTCCAGAAATGTCCAGAAGATTGTCTCCTGGCGTTAACGCTCAAACTCTTGAAGAACTGGAAGAGGAAATTGCAGCGCTTGGGTCCCCCTCAATCACGGAAGAGAACGGGAACAAGTTCCCCGAGGAGGCAAACAGATCATATCCGATGTCCTCAGTTTCAAGTACACATAATACAGGAGGGCCATCCCGGATTTCCTCTGCACGTAGCTCAAGGTCATCCAAGCCTATTTCACCAATACCTTCTGCAGTTGCTTCGTCGTCAATTGCACAAGATCTGTCAAATGTCCAGAGCCAACCAAGACTTCGGAAGCTTTCATCCATGCAAAAGAAATCTGGTTTTGGTGTTAAAATGATTTCAAAAGATCGGTTTTTTTCTTCCTTAACGGGAACGGATGAAGACTACCTCACAGAATGCCATATTTCGTCACCGCTAGATATGTCCCCATACACATATGGTGAGCCAGAGCCAGACGAGGAATACTTGGTCACTCGTCAGTCAATGCCAGCCAGTACAAACAGCTCTTCCTCCCCCAATGACGACCAGGAGTATAAACCGAGCCCACCACTAAGTCACGTTCGTGACATAGACAGGGCATATGGTACTTGGGAACCGTCAGGCAACAATTCCATATTTGAGTACAAACTCCGACCCATCGGGGAAGTTATAGCGGATAAGTCGACAGCTGTTGGAAAAGTGGTAGCACTTTTTAAAGTAGAGCCTGAAGATGAGCTTTCGAGCCAAGAAAACAAAGAGCAGCTTGGAAATGGTACAAAATTAGTGGACGCGATCACGAAAATTCCTCTTTCACGTGTTCTCAACATCATTGTAGAAGTGTTTGCCCATTTGCTATTTCTAACGAGTTTGGCCGTTTCTTTGGCAGACATGATTCTAGAACCACACTTTCTTGGGTTTAAGGTACCAGCATTTCTTGTTGGATTATTAGAAAATGTGATATTGTTTGCTTTCTGGGTTTATATCAAGATTAGAGCCCGGCGCTGCGAGGACGAAGAGAAATTGAATAAATACCGTAAGCGACAACAATATACAGAAAATATATTACACGAAGCACTTCTCTACCCACTCCTCATAGTCAGTTTGATCGGGTTTGGAACAGAAGTGCACGGTTTCTCAAAAAAGCCATTTCAAATTGTTCAGCTTATATTACTTGGAATTGATTCTCTTCAAATAATGTGGACTCAAGCAGTTCGGATGTACATGATTTATCGTCTTATGCGGGATATGATGCTAATCGTATGCATTCTTCCAAATGAAGATAATTTGAGTCACAGCGGTAATATAGATTTAACAGACGGTTCCAAAACACCAGGAACTACCAATGACACATGCGAAACACGCTTGTCGCAAAACACTCTAACAAGCCTAGAGGCTGAAGTCCAAATCAACGAAAGAAACGAATCATGTACGAAAAATACCAAACATGTCATGGACATCAATTCAAAGTCTGGTGCTTTTGGGGAGTCTACCAGGCAAATAATTCAACTCTCTGGATACATATTCCCGAGAAGCTATGCGAGTATTTTAGGCAATTTGATAGTTCTTGCCCTGTTGACGATCTTGTTTGGAGTGCAAATTTATGTGGACAACCAAAAATCTCAAAATTACAGCATATCACAGAATTCAGTGCCGCTAATGATATGCCTAGTGATTCTCCCCTTCTTCAGTATAGTGTTGTCGCTGGCCTGTAATATGTACTGGATACTGGAATTACTGATTACAGTTAATCTTCGCATATCACAGAACAAAGAATACCAAGATGATATACGAAAGCAGCTTGGTGAGTCTGCGTATGATGTAATGGAGTTTGTGACAGAAAAGGCAGGTTCCATAGCTGAAAGGTTGCAAAACGTCAAAGATTTACCCGTGTTCAAAAAGATAGTTCAAGGGGCAGTGGACATTAAAATTGCCCCTTTCATTTTAATATGGGGTGCCTTGTTCATCTCTCCAATGATATGGTTCAATGGGCTAGGAAACAACAGCTATACATTTGTGTTTGCTTATGGAACTCTCACAGCATTAATCAACTATCATATATGTTTTTTGGTCATTCTGACAACATTTCTCATTGTCCTTATTTTTCTAGCTTTTATATTCTATCCTTTCACAGCATTTTATTTTCTTCGACAGAAAAAAGAAAAATATGCAGAATATTAAAGTTCTGTTGTGCCGTCACATGCTAGCATGAAGCACAAATGCTTTGCAAAAGTTTGTTATAAACGGACAAGATCACATGACAACAGGTGATCTTTCATCATTGAACATTCCATGCGTAATTTTGCATAACACCGGAAAAATATGTCTTCCGCAGAACACAAAGAAATGAAAAAAGACTCCATTGTGCAATGGGATAATCATATCACTTTCCTACCATGAACAGTCTCTGGCGTGCACGGAGAGAAAGGTGTTAAACCAATACAACACTGGATATTTAAGAGGCATGTACAAGCAAGCAGTCCATACATGATAGGATATTTTGGTCAGAAAAGCATTCCATGCAAAAGAAAAATGCTAGGAATGGTTGAGGACAGTTTAGATTCTGTTCCGATTTATTGTAAAACTTGATGTGACCATAAACGAATAATAGAGCTTACGATAATCTCGCAAGGAATCCTTATATTTTGCGGGTTTTTATAACACGAGAATACAAATGTACTGCAGAAGGATATGTACGGTGCACGTGGATGAAAAGTAAGTATTGTCCTGACGTTGAGGCTCACACAAGCCTTAGAAAATTGGTTTCACTGCATCTGTATGTTACATTATCCAAACTGTATTCCTTTCCGCGACACTCTTCCACACTGATACAAGGATAACGTGTCCTAAATTGCAAACATTACAAGAATAGGCATATATCACCTTCTGTACCTTTGTGTGGTTACACAAAAAGCACATACCATTGCCGGAAAAGAATCATTCTGACTGTGATTTTTTCACAATCGGGGATATAACGTCACAGAATCGGACAACCGAGGAACATGTAACCTGTAGAAATAAAAGGTCAGCACTAAAATATTTATATTGATCTTATTTTACACATAAACGCCAGGCGTGTATAAAATGAAGGTTTTGTTGTGCAGGTCAAGTTGCAATTTTTTGCACAAATTTATAAAGGATTTTTTGTGGATGAAAAAAACATAATCATATCATTCAAAGAAAGAAATCCGTTTTGTGTGCTTGATTTTTTACTGTCGAACTTGTAAAACTTCAAATTACACACACACACACACACACACACATATATATATATATGTATATATATATATATATATATATATATATATATATATATATATATATGTGTGTGTATGAAAGAGGAGGAATAAAATTGTAACACATAGAAATCATGATACATCTCCAACAATATATATATATATATATATATATATATATATATATATATATATATATATATATATATACATATACATATACACGTGTGTGTATGTACTTATATGCATACATCTGTCCTCCTAAATGAGGACAGATGTATGTTCGCAAATTGCATGATCCATGAATGCAGATGGGGCAGGAGGGTGTGCCAATGTACTATGAATCCACTTACGGAATACGATACTTTCTACATGATTCAGTCGAAATCTAGATTCTGTTCACATCCGGCCCATGAGGATTTATCGTACATGAATTATGGTAGATATTTTCTCGCTGCATTGGAAATAGGGCGGTAAACGCTTGTGTATTAAATTCAAATCAAAACGACGCCATGCAATACAACACACACACACACACACACACACACACACACACACACACACACACACACACATTTGCAGATCTGACGAAAGCTCTGAGCAAAGTCTCAGCCTATATATTTATAAATATAAATATAAATATATATATATATATATGTGTGTGTGTGTGTGTGTGTGTGTGTGTGTGTGTGTGTGTGTGTGTGTGTGTGTGTGTGTGTGTGTGTGTGTGTTTATAACGCCTAGCCGAGTGGGTTTGCAAGGTAATGTCGTAATTCGTATACTTCAGTTTTATTGAGTTTGTCTTTCAAATTCCAATAATCAAACAGCCTGTGTTTTTGCAAAAATGTGTTTTATAATCCTAGGCAGTTTCAATGTTCAAATAAGGTTCCATCTGGAAAAAGGTTCAGTGTGTGGTAGAAGTAATTTGTGTTTCTTACATATACCTCAGGGTATATCGACTTGCCGTCCATATTATTTAAAAACTTGGCAGGTGCTCGAGGGTATGTTTATCTAATCTAATTCTTTTTCGATCATTCTTGAAAAGTGAATATCACAAACGACACCAGGTTCCTGTACGTCAGTAGCATCATCAATCAAAGCTGGAAAACCGACACTTAATGTAATAGTTATCGATTGCGTAATTTGTTTTCCTTCTTTTTGACAAAACAATGAAATATTCTTTCGGCATGCCTACAGTTGGTTACTCTAAATGAATCATGAGGCTGATGCTGGCGCAAGTTCTCGGAGGTTTACGTTGTGACATTTTCTGCGGGTATTTTGCAGCTGCCCCAAATATATCAAATAAATAAGACTGATCATTCTCAGAGCACCTCCCTCTAGAGTAACCTATCATCATGGGCGAGTTGTAAATTGGATAACTCGTTAACGCATGAGAAATTTTGACTGGGTTACAACCATTTGTTTATTATGTTTCGTCTTTTTCGTTCTGCCCTTGTTTCTTCCTTTCTTTGTTTTTTGTTCAATGAATTTGGCTGTGATTATTATGCTTCCACATTTGTGTCCATTTCAAAAATCTAAGATTTGTATAATTTGTTTGGTTTGTGGTTTATGTGTGTTTACCATATTCAAATTATCTTACCACGCGTGTTTTTCATAATCGTATTTTCGAACAAATCCCATTTAACAAGCCACACCTTTTTCACTTCCGCTTTGCAAGGGATAAAGCGCCACAAATACAGAGACTCCAACTCTCCCGTTTTCGACGGGAGATCTCCCCTTTTTTTAAGCCCTTTTTCCAAATTCTCCCGTTCTCCCGCTTAGAATATGTTTCTCCCGCCCAGATAAAAAATGGATGAGGGTAAACAAAATCATCAAAATACACAATTTTAACTTTTTAAAACAAAATTCTCACCCCAGGAGGGGGCGCTGCCCTCTCAGACCCATTCCCTAGCACAGTCGCTGCGCTCCGGCATATCTCCAGTTTCAATTGTACTCCAGGAGGGAGAATCTCCAGTTTGTATGAAGCTATGGGTTGGAGTCTCTGCAAATACCTGCATCATTTTCGTGGACCTATACACTTAGAACAAACCGCCAGTTGCATTATCGGATCGGAGTACAAAAAAGGACATCGACTATGTGCTTATTTTATGATCCGTTGCATTTATGGGACATCGAATGCTTGATTCATTATCGGTATTGAATTAAACTGGAATGAACATTCGCGATTACATTTTAAGACACACTCTCCTTATTTGTGACCCCAGGCTGGTGCGTCGTAGTGTTAAAATAAACCACAGTCTTTCCATGTGCACAGCTCTCCACCTTGTGTTTTATTTATAAATCTCATCAAATAATTTGAAGTAAAAAAAGTATGGCACTAGAAGTATTGATTTTCTCTGATTTGAATAAGGTTTGTTTCTTTATGTTCGTTCAGTTGAGCTAAAAATAAATCATAACTTTCAAATGTACTTGACTTTATGTTCTTACTTGGAAGGTTGGATTGACCAAGGAAGCAACCGTAATATCCTACTAGGTCGATGATATAAAGCTGCCAATGCCGCAGATATCTAATCAATAGTACACCGCCAATGTACTCTTAAATGACAAATACAATTTGCATCATAATACGAACACGTGTAACCATGTCAGTTGACCAAACACACAAAATAAGGCACGAACTTTGGCTATGTATATATATATTTTTAATAAATCAATGTGTATTCACAGCAATGTTCAAAATTCAGTCAAATTAGCCGATATTTTTAGGTGGTAACCATAGTCGCATTTAGAAGCATAAACATCCACATTTCTCCATGTTAATATTTTTTTATGTTATGACATACTTTTTTTCAATATAAATGCATGCAAAACATATTGGTTCGCTGGGTAACTGTAAAAAACAATACTAATCAATATCAATTGTAGATTATGTCTTCAGATATCAATACATTGCTGACAACAAGATTTCGGTGTGATGTTTCAAGCAAAAACACTTTTTTTTCTTTTAGGGCAAAATTTCGTTCCCATGTTTCAAACATTTCGAAATACTTATAGATTCTTATGATTTCTCAAACTATTTCTTTGTACAGTCTTGACAAAATGAGATAAAACTCTATTTAACTCTTTCAGTGCCAGCTGTGACTAAAGTCGAACTACTTGACGCGAATTGCTCTGAATACCTTTCTGGGTACCAGATTCATGTTCTTGTAAAAAGACCTTCTATTCAAGAACCAGCACGGCTGTAGTTATGTTGAATATAAAAGTCCGGGTCAAGATTTTACTTTTCGCCGAAAGCCCGCCGAGGAAAGCTGTTGACTCAGTCCAAATGTGGCACTGAAAGATAAAGAAGGTAAAAGCCTGGTTAGCTGCTACTGGCTAATCTAAACCAAGGGCCACCTAAAATGTCAAGGAAACTGCACATGTGCTTCTCTGAAAGGAATTCATTGCACAGAGACGCACCAGCTACAACGACAGCATATATGCGCTCTCTCTCTCTCTCTCTCTCTCTCTCTCTCTCTCTCTCTCTCTCTCTCTCTCTCTCTCTCTCTCTCTCTCTCTCTCTCTCTCTCTCTCTCTCTCTCTCTCTCTCTCTGTGTGTGTGTGTGTGTGTGTGTAGGGTAAAGGGTGGCCACGTGGCACTGCTAAACAATATTCGCTAATTTGCGTGCGTCGAGTATTCATGAGTTGCATACGTCAGAATGTCTTCACAATTCTCTACAATAGAAAAAAAACAATTAACACAACTACACCGCTATAGCGTTCATGCACTTTTGTAATAAATCAGATGGCAGAGTAAGCTCAAGGCATGCACGTCATGATGACCTCAGATTTTTTTGCAAATGCGTCAGAAAATTACGTCTTTCGTAAATTCCTTATTTTTAGTGAGTAGCGTGACGCTCACTTTATCATTCGCACGCCCACCCAATTGACGTATATTGCCTTTGGCCATGGCAATATTTGTTTGTTTCTTGATATGTGATGAGTGAAGTACTCTCCAGTCAAAAGAGGTGGAATTTCTTTGAAAGTCACACAACATTCCACCAGGGATGTATGTGTCCAACTTTCCAACAAGACAATTGATAATATTCACAAACATTTTGAAATGTCGCCGGAAAAATGACTTTAAAGGTAATTGTAGTAAAATTATCATGCTTTATTAACTTTTTGCTAAAATGCCCCTTCTCTTATGCAGAAGTGGAGTTGTGTGACCTCACGTCCACCCAGAATTATGAATATAACAGACGATGTGTGTATCTGCTTCTTGGTTTTCACCCTTGCACGATATTATAATAGTATATGACAATAAAATAGTAATGTATCATCATTATTATTATTATTATTATTATTATTATTATTATTATTATTATTATTATTATTATTATTATTATTATTATTATTATTATTATTATTATTATTATTATTAATTTCAGTTAAAACACTACATGAACGCCATTGGGACCGTTGCAACTGAGTAACTCTTTTCTTTGTGTTGGTCGAAGTAATGCTGCCTGCTTCGCGCACTGTGTTTTCTTATTCTTTCTGACACAACAACCCATTCCTACTCGTTGTGTTGTATTCCCGCTGAGACATGAATCCGCTCCTACTCGTGTTTTCTCCTTTTGATATGCAAATTCAACTTTGCCTCCTTCACGCAAACACACATACACACACACATATATGCACATATATTCTACAGACGGACTGCAAGTTCTTTGCAAACAAACAGATGAGAGTAACCTCCACTAGTGTGATAAACATTTCGTCGGGTACGCCAACACATTATTGCAAAAAAGTGTCTTTTGTTACTCGAATAAGAAAAAGAAAGCCCCTTGTCTTGTAGTAAGTGTGAACACAAGCTTGCCTCGACAAAATTTTAGTACCGAAACATCTTTTATTTATTTATTTATTTATTTATTTATTTATTTATTTATTTATTTATTTATTTATTTATTTATTTATTTATTTATTTATTTATTTATTTATTTATTTATTTATTTATTTATTTATTTATTTATTCATTTATTCATTCATTCATTCATTCATTCATTCATTCATTCATTCATTCATTCATTCATTCATTTTTTTATTTATCTACTTATTTATGTATGAATGTATGTATGTATTATCTATCTATCTATCTATCTTTATATCTAACCATCTATCTATCTATTCATTTATTCATCTAACTGTCTATCTATCTATCTGTCTATCTATATATCTATTTATCTAATTATCCAACTATTTAGTTTTTATTAAACAGGCAAACGACGTACATATGCATAAACGTGAAATGCAAACTTTTACTGCCCACAGTCCAAATTTGACGAAAAAAACAAAAAAGGTGCTCACAACAATTAACAAAGGAATCCAGTAAATCAAGGTATATTCCAAATGTGACAAAACCTGTATGGTAAGGCCATTAGGACCCACAGGCTTATAATTAGCTGCTTTAAATCCAGCGCGAACTAAATTCAAACAACCGAGGATCAGCAGAAGAGATAGTGACAATGTTTCGGCCAAATTTAATCCCGATTTGCGAAATGGATTGGCATGAACATGAACCATAAGGATCACGAAAACGAAAACAATTATCAAAAGAAGCCGGATCAAATCATCTGGATTAAATGTAAAAATACACAAAAACACTAATCTCTCTCCTAGCAGTATCCCTGCCCAACTGATGTCACCTAAGGGCCACAGCTGAATTTCTCTAAATGGGTCGCTGACTAAAGATAGGAGATTTGAAGCTGGCTTTTCGATGGCCAATGAGAATTCTTCATCTTGTTCACTCCGTTTCAGTCTCCATAGTTTAATCCCCCACCAAATAGTGTAAGGGAGCGGAAGGAGAGAGGCCCATATAAAACTAGTGTTTGATATCAGACCTTTCTTTAATAAAGGAGGTCCAATCAGAAATACGATCCAAAGAGGTACAATTGTAAGTAAAGCAAACATTAGTACTCCATATTGCCACGGCTGGTAACATGTTATCGTACCGTCAATAAACAGGACCTTGCTTGTGCTCAGAGAAACACAGTGAAGAAGTTTAAATACTTTTATACCAACACTCTGGTGGGTGAAAACAACCAGACAAATGAATGTTGAAGTGAATTTTTTATGGAGCTCGACAATGACATCGTGATTCATATTCATTGTAATCTTGAAATGTTTATAGCATTTGAATACTACGAATAGGAGGGCAAGTACGAATAGCATAATAGGTATAATAAAAAACTTGATCATTGTGACTTGTATTGGTGCCAAAGAAGGAAACAGACAAATGTCTCCTGTTGCACTTAGAATTTCTGACTCAAATCTGAAAATGGATGTCAAGAGAACTCTACTGTAACGTAGAATGACAGGTAATGTTAATGTGAACCTCGAATGAATATGTAGCAGAATTGCATCTTGCACATAATACACAAGCAGCATGGCATACACCATATATTCATGTGCTGCTCCACCACATGAAACCAAACCTCTGCCGGTATCCCAATTCTCCAAGTCAATATGATCCGGGTTTTCGTTCAATTCATTGACGCAAGGTGATTCAGAATCCAACGGCGTGTACCCACTCAGGGGTTCATTATGTGCTCGTATGCTGCTAGCGCAAGGACTAGCATCGCCGATGTTCTCATTACCCGCAATGTCCATGTGAGCATGACTTTGAGGGCTTTCTGCTTCGCTGTCAGTAATGTTATATATAGGTATGTTCTCTACATTTGCAAACTTTACATCATCTGAAGAATGGAAGCGTCGACGAAAGCTTTTAAAGAGTGGACTCTCTCCATCTTTAACAAAATTTTCCGCTTTCATATCTTGCCAACTTGGATTTGTACTTGTTGAGGACAGATGAGTGTTCAAACAAACTTCATCCCCTGTAGCTTCCCGTCTGTTCCGAATTATCACCCTTGGCGAGTTGTCATGATGCTGTGAATTTCCTACCCGAAACCCTGAAAGGTTTATCTGATAAGTGTCTTTCCGAAGGAACACTATCTCCTTGATGCTCTGGAGACCCAACAGGAGGACGACATACATAAACGCTACTAGTGATCCAAACACTATGATCTTGTTTGCATGACAACTTTCATTTGGTAGACATTGTGACGAATGCATAGCAACAGAATAACCCGGAATACACCGGCCACAAAGAGTCCCTGTTCTGTGAATGTTACATGCATAGTATTCATTTAACCTAGGTTCATTTTTGCAGTACCCCATGGGGCATATAACAAATTTCAACTTGTCGCCAATTGCATATCCCCAGAAGTCAGGCAGTGGTGTAATGCCTCCATTACACTTTGCCCCATATGGACAAACAAAGCATGTAATGTCCTGATAATAGTAATATCCCTCAAATGCACTGGACGGTGCAGCGCCGTTGGTGAGAAGAGTATCATAAGACGGAGACGCATTTAAAACATTGTAATCCAGAAACCCACGGGAAAGACTGTATCTGTTCCTTGGACATGACTCACAGAAATAAGAAAGCTGGTCGAGCATAAAGGAACTTTGGAGACCAGTATTAGTCACACGGTATGCAGATGTATTCATTTCTCTCAGTCTATACCCCATGGGACATTCAATAGATATATTTTGCACAAGTAAGGACCAATAGTTCCCGCTGTGACGAACAATGGCAACATGGCTATCTGCCACATGGGTACGGATTTCTACCCAGTAGAAAGACAGCTGTCCACTGGAGTAAATGACATCCCCCTGAGAGATTAATTCCCGATACTTGCTATTTTCAAATCTTGTCTCAAATATTTCAAGTTTACCAGTTCTGTCTATAAATATTGATCCGCCCAAAAGACGAGCAGTATTATTATGGAAGACGGAATTGCGAATGTGCATTTCTCCATGCTGCACGCGTATGGCTCCCCCTTTCCCAGCAAGAGCCATGGTCCCCTTGCAGCACGGAGAATTTATTTTCACCTCGTCGCCATCCACAATGAAAGACTTTTGACCTTTTACTGCTACTGATTGCGTTAAGAACCCAGCAGCATTGTCTCGAAAAATACTTTGAATTATGAGAACAGTTGTTCTAGAGCGACCGATCAGAAGAATTCCTGCACCAGCATGCATTGCCCTGTTTTCCAAAAACTGACTATTTTCCACTTTTACGACGGCTACTGGCCCTGAAAGTGTCAAACCTCTCTCATTTTTTGCAAATGTTGTTTTCCGTATCAGTACATTTGCGCCTGTCTTATCAATGTCAATCTTTCTTGCACTCACTCGTATGTAAAGTGCCGCCTTGAATAAGTTCATAAGGCTTTGGACCGGGTGGGAGTGTACTTGATTCTCAAAGATGCATTCTGTGATCCTTATCGTAGATTTATCACCGACTCGTGTCTGAAAATGTACCCCTCCATGTACCAGCACCTCTGATGGATTATTAGATATATTGCACTTGTCGAATGTTACATTGGAGTTATGTGTTGTGTCAATTACGACACGTGTGTGCAGAAACGTGCATTTTACAAACCGTACATCCAACAAGTCCCCCTTTATTTTCATCACAGCTGTAGGGATACAGCCTGCATCAGGAGCACAATAAGCTTTTCCTGTGACTGTGGTATCACGCATGCTGATGGTCAAGGGTCCGCTGGGCTCACGCGTGTTGAGAACAAACAGCCTTGAGTTTTTTAATCTGGCATTCAGTAAAGTCACGTGAACGTTTTTCACCTTTAAGTTCATATTCAGAATGGTGATGTCGCTGAAGGTTAAATGATGTATTCTGTCTGGATCTCCAAGGGAAAAGTGCAAAGCTGTCCAGCCAGCTGGCTTTGTAATCATACAGCCCATTACTGCTCCTTCTCCAGATCCATGTATGTGCATTGAGGTAGTCAGGGACAGATCTAACTGTGTTTCGTTGCATATTTCATATACAGTTGAATCCACGATAAAAACCCTAGCGGTCAGCTTGGTCTTTGTTGCAACTGCCTTCAAGGTCTTGCAAGGGAACTCCGGTGTCTTACCACAATTGGTTTCATCTTCACCTATGCCAGACACATACCACTCCTGGCTTGAGTCTGCAGACAACAATACAACAGGAAATCATTAAAGTTTACCCATTTTGAAGAAAGTTTTCTGTCTGTGTACTTACAAGTATGTTTAAATTTACATTTATACTGCAAACATAATTTCAATAGGTAAATTTGGTCATTAATATGCTGAGACTTTTGGAATATAAAGTGTATGGAGAGCGTAGAAGTTCTATTGACATTTAGAATAAAGATAAATCCTGAAACATACATACATAAGTCGTAAACATAATAGGATACAGATCATTTATTCGCTAATCATGACTATATTTCAGATACAAATTTCCTTTTATGTTCCATTCTCCTGGGTGATATGAAAGTTTGGACAGCCTCCACGTTTCTTATGCCAAATCCCCTTTCCGACAGTCAGTAAAACATCAGTTGGTCAAGATTTTGCTTCCTTTGAGGACAGGTAAGACAACAAAAACCTTTGCACTGACCATTTTGAAATTTTAACGGTTTTCACAAGATGTATGTCCTTTCTATAAGTTGTCAAAATTTCAAGCTTTTAAGTAAAGAAAAAATAAGAAGAAAAGGCAAAAAACACATACAGACATGTGGACATCCGAACGTCCATGTGTCATTATTTTGGTTTTCAGCCGCCAAGTGGAACAATGCCACCCATCAATCATACTTTACAGTCCGTCACGTAGCTACAGGTAGCAACGGTCCATGGCAAAAGGAAAGTGTTATCACGGCAGACCCGTAAAAATCAGGCGGCATGCCGAAAGTTTGTTTGTGGACAGTGAAAAGATGCAAACATGCCAACATATCATAACTTTAGTCGTTTACTCTATAGTTGTCTTGCTTGTTTTGTCTTGCTGGTCTCTAATGAAGGGAGACTTTAAATGTTCAGGAGGAGCGGGAATTGTCAGACGATGTCCCTTCAAAGGCCATGCCGCCAAGGATTACCCCAGTGGTCCAGCACACCTAAGACAGGCGTGGGAAAAACCACTTTAATCAACAATACCCACGTACATAATGATATTTTATCAAAACCCAATGATGAGGAAATAAAAGTGCAACCTAAAACATCGAGATAATCATTTTAACGTGCACATAAGAGAAATCGCACAAAATAGCGATACAAAACTCAGGTTGGAAACAGAAATGAAACTCATTGAGAAAAAATAACTACAAAATGGCAAGCTAAGTAAGAAAAGTGTACAGACAAGTCTAACAAGCTAACTACATAAAGTATACAGATAGGAATAAACAAAGAAAAACATTATCCCTAAAAACGGGATGAAGAGCGTGGGGGAGGAAAACCAAACCCGCCACCCGTCTGCTGACCACGGGCGGCCGCAGGCTGCCCCCGCCGAAGCAAGGCGACGCAACTTTTGTCGCCAGGCTTGAGGTCACCGGCCCCGAAGGGTCACCTCCATGACGTCACGCTTTGAAACCAAATTGTCGCTGTCGCCGTTTGAATGATCGCTGAATAATGTTTTCCGTACTTAAGAGCTCTTTTATTCATGTGATTGGCCAATTATTTATTGATAACCTCACCAAATATTAAGAGACGATGTTCACTACGTTTTGTATAAACGTCAACTCAACTTGAGAAAACGGTATTGTTTCAGAGGCAAATGAACAACATCAAAAGCCTTTGAAGCTTATTTTCTCAGACAGGAAAAAAGGACGAGAACCCCACCTAAGAATGGTTATTCAAAGAAAACTACTGGGCGAAATTTAATCCCGTTAACGGCTTTTGATTCTGTTATGTTTGAACTGCAAAAACGATTCAGCGATTTTCAAAATTTTGCTTTGTTCTTTTTGTGTGAAATGAAGAAAATGAACATCTTGGAAGTCAAAGGAAAATGGAAATAACAAAATTTGAGGATGGCTAACAAAAAAACTGTGCAAAAATTAAAAATTGCATGATCTTTTTTGTTGCCAATATGTCAGGTTCATGATGCAAGATGATTTTTTAACAAATAATTAGTGACTTATATCGACATTTATGGGGTGGATGCGTTGCAGTCAACCTTCAACTGTTTATTCAACAATTAACATGACAGACACCCAAATAACGAAGATGTAAATTCTTTGGAGTATGATGATTACACACATATATGATTTGTTATCCTAATGCAAATTCATTTTGAGCTAGGATTGATTAAATGGGATTTATTTCGGTGTCTTAGCTGTCATTAAATTCGCCAGACCCTATTGCTTCAGAAATTGAAGATACACGGAAAATATGGATCATTTCTGACTGGAGAGTCAACCCCTTTCCTTACAGAGTTCTGGGCGCAATGTCGAGCTATTTGTCAGGAACTCGTAATTCTGGAGGCCCTCTACATAATTTTATGGTAATTCATCGGCCTTGGTCGGAAGGGTTTTAACTGTCTTGCCGACAAGGCAAATTATGTAAATTAAATTGAGGAAAAGCTTATAAGAAATTGAAAACTCTTAATAAGAATTTCGTTACGTCACCTTAACCCTGTCTAGGTCAGCAGCTTCCATTGGCACGGGTTGGGCGTAAAACACCCGACCGGCGCCAAGAAAACCTGGTAACCCGGGATCTGCATTAATGGCGGATCGTATGTGCAAATATTAGCAAAAATGTATTTCATTAACATGAAATTGAATTTTATTAAATAAAGAAGACGGCAATTTACATCAAGCCGCTATTGGGCGATTTGAGTCGGAATGTGTTACCCATTTCCGGGACAGTATAGGATTGAGTGTATGGCTTTTCCTGCCACACCACAGAAAGTGTTGAGAATATATTTTGAAAAACAACAAAAAAGCTTGGCAATTTGAAACTGTCTTCCATTGAGCAGTGAAACGGGTACAGTTGAATTTATGTCTCATCTTTTAAGTATCACCGTTGGGGTTACAAAAATGTTTATGATTTATGAATTGATTGTTGATATATAATGTACTAGAAAATTTGAAATATGAATATTTTTGCCCATGTTTCGTCGTATTAATACAACCATTAATACAACATATTCTTAAATGTCTTGTGCGTTTTTAAACGCATGGAGTGATAAGGGATACCGTACAACAGATGACATCTTTGAACGGTATTGCTGAGGATATCTGAATAGTTAAAAGAATGTCTCTACATTCTGTTTTCATGGAAGAAGATTTGTTTTATGCACATGTTCTGTGTTTAATGCTTTTTTTTATCACATGCTACCCTGTACATTGGTTTAACATCAAAGTAGAATGGCAATGGAGATTACCAGGTAACAAATGCCTAAACTTACCCCGTGAATAGGGAATATTACCTGGTCACAGGGCAATGCTACAATTTGCTGAAAACCATTCCAAGCTGACAGTGTGGAATGCCCTGCCAATGTTGGGGTGAGAGGTTGACTCTCTGTTTGCAATTGTTACGTGATCACTCATCGCTCAATTGAAAAAGATGATGGACGAGAACTGTGAAAACGGACCCACTGACCAGAAAGATGTGGTGCCTTTTCGCAGATATGCTCTCAGGCCGTCTGAAAGTGGGACGCAATAGCTTTGTCTGTCTCTGACATGTACACGGAACATCCCAAATGAGGGTAAAGACGTCCTATGGGAAAGGCTGACTGCCTGGAAAAACATTGCTGCTCACCCCAGGAGACCTGCTGCTAAGGCAAAGTGTTTGATTGTCTAATGGCCTCATAATTCTATAGCCACCTTTTGCATTTAACCGGGGTATAGATTTTACTGTGTGTGTCACTAGGATAACGATGGGAACAAATAAATTTTAGATATAAATGGACAGGAGATACACTTCCGTTCCCAGGATAGACAGTGCGGCTTTTGTATTTCACGGTTGACCTATGTGCCCAAACCAATTATGCACTGTGGGAGACTCGCTGAAATTATAATTGGTTTTAATGTACACGGTACAGAGCGTATAATGTACATATCAGAGTATCCAAAGAAAATGTGTAAAAAATCACACAGTCGCACTTGTCATTTAAACACATAATTGTTTTTATCAAAATATCATCCTATGCCGGTTGGATCAAATATAATTACATCTTACAATCTTAACTTCCTTTGCTAATCAGCATCTTTATAAATATACGAAGACAATTGATGAGCAAATATATTAGGAACATGTCATAGGCCGGTGTCTTCTTGATTGTTTTGTTGTAAAATCTTTATGCGGTTCATATATGATATAAAGTGTTCAGTGTTTATTTATTTATTTATTTATTTATTTATTTATTTATTTATTTATTTATTTATTTATTTATTTATTTATTTATTTATTTATTCATTTATTTATTTATTTATTTATTTATTTATTCAGTTAGTTGTGTGGTTAGTTAATTAGTTAGTTAGTTAGTTAGTTAGTTACTTAGTTAGATAGTTAGTTAGTTAGTTAGTTAGTTAGTTAGTTAGTTAGTTTAGTTAGTTAGTTAGTTAGTTAGTTAGTTAGTTAGTTAGTTAGTTAGTTAGTTAGTTAGTTAGTTAGTTAGTTAGTTAGTTATTAGGTTAGTTAGTTAGTTATTAAGTTAGTTATTAGGTTAGTTTGCTTGTTTGTGCGTTTGCTCATTCGTTCGTTTTTCATTCGTTCGTTCGATAGTCAGTGAGTCAGTCAGTCGGTCGGCTTGTTAGTAAGTTAGTCAGTCAGTCAGTTAGTTACTTAAAACTCAGTTAGCTAGTTGTTGTTTAACAGTCAGTTAGTTTTGTTGGTGATGGTAATACATTATCAGTAATACTTTTTGTGGGTAGAAACAACTATCCCGAGTCCAAAACTAACCCCAGGATTAAATCAATTGGCAAGCCACAGAATCAACTAAAGTCGCTGCTGGGTAGCCGATACCCACTGGATATGGTGTGTAAAATGCTGTATATCCTTTGAGCGCATTTATCTTGGAATGCAAGATAAGAAAAATCAACTCCAATGGAAATCACTTTTAACTTGAGGTGCCCCTTCTGCCCCCTTTGTGCAAAAAAACTTTCTTATTGGGCTTTGCACCATGCATGTTCAATCGATAAGCAGGGCTTTTCCTTACAAATTCGGATATTTTAGAGTCCTTCTAAGGCATTAAAGGTTACATTTGGATAAGCTATGAGCTTCTCATAAACTTATGGGTCTATTTTGTGCACCTATTTGCAACTTCAAGCTATTTATCAATTTTGTGGATGGCACAGTGCTCCGATCGAAAGACTTGATGCTTCTGCTACTTTGGCTAATGCAATGTGGTTGTTCCATGAATGGAACATGCACACTCTTTCAATAAAAAGGCTTGTCCTCTAAGAAGTGCTTCTGATCACGAACTATAATATATGCACATATATATATATATATATATATATATATATATATATATATATATATATGTGCATATATTATATTTGTATATATATATATACATATAAATATTTATATGCACTTCCTTTTCTTTTGTTTTTTTTCATCCTTCTCGATATTTATCACGAGCATGGAGTGTTGTTGCGCTTATGTTAACTAACCATCTTATGGGGCACACTTATCTTAGAAGTGAGGCAAGCATCTTCTCTTCTTTTACAGGGAATCAATATAATATCAGTTTGTTTTTTCAAAACTCTGTTTCTCATTTCTGACGACTCTTTATCACACGAAACATAATTTTTGCAAGGATGGAGCGCCTTGCTGACTCTTTTGTATTTGTGTCTTTTTGTCCAAAACCACTTCCTTGTAGTCATTACCCTATTCCGTAGTCCGAACTCTTTACTCTACGTAAGTTAACCTGTCACTGTCTAACCTGCACACGTTCTTCTGTAGAATTTTGACATAGGCTGTATTAGCCCAAATAAATTAAAGGGTGTTAAGCGGGTAACTGCTCAGAACATTTTTCAGAGCCTACATATATACCCGTACATGTCTCCCTGAGTAGCAGCTCCTTGTCTAAGCTAAATATTCGACAAAGGCAATCCACATAATAATCAATAAATATAAACGTGGCAAATGATAAATGCAGAGCTTCATTATGAAAGAAGAATACCTGTCAAACAAAACATAGCTACTAATTTTGTATAGGACAGGTTCAGATAAGAACAATTTGACTTACCACTGAACCAGTATGTGCCTTTTCTAGCTGCATAACCTATCCCAGTTAAACCACCTGCCAGTGTATAACTGAAGTAGAAACAAACTGGGGCATTATATTCAATCCCAGTGATTGTTAAATATACAGTTGCAGCCAGACCACCTGTACATACCAGGGGAAATCCTAACAAGTACTGCAACAATGGACACCCTGCACCAGAAATGTAAAACAAACCCCATGATAATACCTACTCCTTGCTTCCAAAGTCTCTAAACAACTAAGCTTTATTTCTCTGCCAACCCTGAGTCAATGTTTCAACCTTATGTGTTAGGTTTGTGACATGTGAGAAAAAGCTGTTAATTTTCAGTTAGTTTTTAATATTGTACATTTAGGCATGTCAGAAAAGAACGAAAGCCATTAGTATTTATGTCAAACACATATCATCAAAACATAATATTTCTTAACCGCATATGAAGTACAATTAGACAAGCGTGTTACTGTCGTTGGCCGCTGCTTACTACCGATAGCCCTGGGGGCTTAACCTAACAGAAAAGAAGCCAGTCTAAAATGTATGAAAGGTGAATGTTAAAACGGAATGATACCAAAAGATCAAATTAAGTAGGAAAACAGGCAAGTCTGAAATCTTTAAAACCATTGAAGCCAAACTGTCTAACCATCTCTTGATATTTACAGCAAAACTTGTAGAAATATTTGATCAAAAGTACATCTTTGAATTCTCTTGACTCAAATTTATTGTGAATAAATTTGGCTCTAGATGCAAACTCCTGAAATTTGGAACAGATACGACCAAATCTTAAAATCTGTGATAAAACGTATTATATCAAATAGTTTCCGAAATATTATTGTCCGGGAAAGGATAGCCAACTGCTTCAAAGTTAAACTCATCTATTTTGTGATAGACCTCGATTCAAAACCTGCCATTAGTGGCCTGAATATCCAAGTCCAGAAGCACATCTCTGAAACCATCATCTGGATTGTTACTCTCCAAAGGAATATCTTTTGGGTAAATTGCTTTCGCTATTTCACTGAAATTTTGTACGTTCACACAAGCAATGTCATCAATATATCTTGCGTCGATTAATAATTTTGTAGCCATTTGAAAGTCCTTTTATCCTTAACTTATCCATATACTTAAATTCAAGGCAGGGTTAATATATATCTGTCAGTGACGGGGAGCAGTTGCTGCCATTCGAATGCCTTTTATTTGTTGAAAAACTAATGGTCGGCATTGAACAAAAGTGTTATCAAAAAGAAATTTTATAGCATCTATCAAAGTTTCAACTGTGTAAGATTAAACGTTACTTTTTGAATGTTTTTGTGTGACCAATATGCTTTCTTTGTATATGAAATAATATTCGTGTATGGTTTATCATTATCTTGAAACGTTTTGCTTATCAATTCTGAAAGCAAACTTTTGACTTCATCAATGGCTAGATTGTGTACAGTGTGGAAAATTCAAAACATTTGATATTTTTGCTTTTAAATCTTTGATTTTAGCTACAAACTCGGAAGTATGGCTTATATTCCAAAAACAATTTTATTTCACAGTTTTCAGAAATTGCGTTACAGTATTCACGGAGATGATTCATACCTGCAGTCAAACACAATGTTACTTCCTTTGGCAATTGTTTTGTTGTACATTTTGAAGCACCAGCTATGAATCTAGATTTAAAAGGGTTTTTATGTAATTTGGGTATCCAAAACAAAATTGGAATAGAGGAACCTCTTCAGAGATGTCGATATTAAAATTCCTTTTCATTGCATCTTTATGTGTATCTATCAAATAATCAATGCATTGTTTTTGTAATTTATATACATCATTTCCTCTTATGTTTGAAATATTGTTTATACCAAGTTCATTTTCTCAAAACACCCAGATAATATTTCTTGCAGATGATCGCAAAATTCTTACCTGCCTTATCAATGTTAGTGATTATAAATCTCACTTGTAATTCTTTGACTGCTTTTCAAATTTTAACTGTTTTAGATTAACCTTACTGAAATTTTAAATGTGGGATTTGCTCTTTCTTTACTCATTTCATGCAGTAGATACCAACTGCTTCACTTGTATCCTGAAAAATACTGTCAATGGACAACTTGGGACATATCCGAAATTGTGTACCCTTTTTTCGTCAATTTTTTTAAAACTGAATTTTGTATTACATCCAAATTACCTGTAAATACATGTTTGTGGTATGCATCAACAAAATTACAATATTTACTGTGAGACATACAGTCACAATTTTGATTCGCTGCGATATCCTTAAGAATAACTGAAGCCAGAATTATCTTGTAATTCATGCTACTTTGTCCAATATTGTTGGCATATTTATCGGAAATAATGGGAGATCTTTATTTTGCATTCCTTGAGAATCATGTTAGGAACAAATTTCAACTTAAAAAGAGACTGAGTGTTCAATGAATCAATAATTTTGTGTTTGAAAGGAATGTTGCAAAATGTTTGATCCAATTTCTCTTATTAGAATCTATTTTCCAAATAGTTGTCAATTTCACAGAAATTTTGCGGAAGTGTGTGCTCTGATTAAGTAAGACCCAAATGTATATTGATTCTTGTTATGTCTCGAGATAATAGTGCTTTAAAACCTATATGTAATTGATCAATGCCATTGGAGAAACCTGTAGTAAATTTTCGACAAGGTCTTTAATGTCCACATTAATCAATTTCCTGTTTAATCCGTGATTTTCTTTGTCCATGACTTTTTATTCTTCTTTGAATACCAATTTGATTATCATGAACGGAGTGTGACTGCTATCAAGAGCTGCAAAGTCCAAATTCCTAACATCATTCTTGCATAAAATTCCGTCTTTGAGTCCAAAAGGAAAAGCTGTATTTAGTGTATCGGTCCAAAAATCTTTAATTTTTTATAATTTCCTTGTGTTACCATAACTCTCTTGGTCTAACAAATTTGACTCTGTGTAATCAATAATTTGTATCCGGCAATCTTAATGTGAATGTTCATCAGAATTGAAACGGCAACACAAAAAGTGTTTAATATGTGAATTTTAATTGTAGTTTTATGACCACTAAATCTCTTTTCAACTGATTGAGTACCTAAGCCCACATATTGTGATTTACATTTGATGCAGGATATCAAATAAATGTTATTGGAAGAATCACAATACAATACCAAATTTTCCGATCAGGGTTTCTCAATTTGAATTTTTTATTAGTAATTTTACTGTGAAACTCTTTGTTCTTTATGAAATTTGACTTGCAGAAAAGACAGTTACAATTCCCGTCAAAATATATTCTAAAATCAGCGCTCGAGGCCAAAGCTGAACCTTTTTCACTGCTTTTCTCACTGTTCATGATTGTTTTAAGTTTTAATATGAATATAACAATCTACCAGTACGGGAAGGAAGTTATGATCATTTATCGAGAATAGTCCACTGTGTAGTCAGTTACAGCTGTGCAGTCTCCATTCAGCAGTACATTTAGTATTCACTTACACTGTGGTTAGACGTTGTACTACGTGTGTCAGCAGGTCATATCAGAGAATGTCTCGGAATGTTTCTTCTGCAGTCTTACAGTGTAGTACCCATCATAGTTTTCCGATCAATAGTTTTTTGAGCTGATGTCACCAAGGAGCGAGCAAATTTTCATACTTTTGACAGTGATAGATACTGCATTATTTTATCACAGAGAACTCATCTAAGTCTGGTCAGTTACCTGCCAGTAGGCCATGTTAGCCTTGATTTTGGTGTGATTTTCATCCATAGAATATATCAATCGCGCTGCTCTGTTTACCAGAGTAGCAGGTTACGTGCAATTTTCACTAATATCTGAGTGTACACTGCCTCTGTTTGATCTTAAACAAATTCTTAAAGCATAAGAATGGATATATATATATATATATATATATATATATATATATATATATATATATATATATATATATATATATATATATATATATATATATATATATATATATATATATCCCAACGCCAACAAATGCATCCCTCGGGTGTGAATTAGGTGAGGGATGTATCCTGCTGTATTAAGTTAAGCGAGATTACAGATTATATTGAGGTCCTAAGCTTGTGCAAAAAAAGCGGCGAAAAGCTAACAAATGGTAAAAGCCAGGAAATTATTCCAAGAATTGCCTAACCCATCAGTGATCAAGGCATGACTCAAGATGGATAAAACCATAATTATCTCTTTGTCAATAATGACAGTGGCGAAAATACAATCCACTTATCATGCAAAATTAGACAAAGAGTAAAAAATCCCGCAATGGGAGTTATTTAATTTTATAAGAAAACACTTCAATGTGGCTTGACTTAAAATTTTAGTCCTCACTTATCAATGAAAACGACATTGGACATTCCAGAAACACACCTCTTTTGGTTTAATCATATTCATCAATAGTTTCCTCTGGGTTACCTATTTTTTTATCAATACTGTGGCATTGTGAAACACACTCCTGTATAATAAATAAGGATCATCCCGCACTCATAACGCAACTTTCCAGTTTCAGCTATTTTTTTCTTCATGGGCCTAAAATTTTCTCCCTATTTCACAAATCCATGGGGTTATAATGCTATATCTATGTTTAGACAGCATATGAATCCCCGAGACGTATTTAAGACCCCTGTGAGGCTGGGGGTGCTACATCATAACTGTCTAAGGAATGTGCACTTATACAACCGATCATAGAAGTATATGATGCTTCATGTGTACAGAACATTAAGGAGACACCCCTGTATTTGTTTAACTGTCTGTTTATCACATGGTTTCTTGCTGATTATGTATATATATATATATATATATATATATATATATATATATATATATATATATATATATATATATATATATATATATAATGTTTCATCGATACTGTGGAAGTTCCAAAACAAATATCTGTATAAACAGGTCAGATCACCCCTTACAATATTCCAGTTTCAACCAGATTTGCGTTTATCCCTCACCAATGGGGCTCTCTATTTTTAGATGCTGTGGGATTTCACTAAAATAATTTAAGATACGTGTGAGGATATAATTCCTCAATTGAGAATGTTACGTAATGAGGGTATATCTCACATTATACTACCAGAGCCTCCCCCAGCTCCCATTTCTACTTAAATAATGCAACCAGAAAATCTTCCCCCCACTTAGGATATAAAATATGAAACAACGTGCAGCATCATACCTGAGACCTTGTACAGTTTTAGAAAGGGCTGCATTGAATATATTTTTAACCATATATTTCTCCAACCTTAATCTGATTCTTTTATGTATCTGGTCATCCATTATAATGCGTGTTTCCTAGTCCACAAGGTGTATCTTGTGTTGAAACAGACCAGGGATCTTGCACAAAATTTACAGAATGTCCATGATGCTCGTGAACATATCGAGGCCAAAATTGATAGTTGTAGACCACCACACATAAGTCTTTGCTGGTGTTGTCATGAAGCCCAGGCCTATATTCTGATGCAAGGAGTTCCATCCGTTACCTGATGCCAGTTTCAGATGTCTACCCATACGGGGTAGCCAGCTGCGTCTGACAGGTAAAGAATAACCGGACAAGAGTGTATAATTCATCATTTTTATTTGGCTTGGCGATTAGCACGTGACATGTTTGAAGTCTTCCTAGTGTCTAGGTATCGGCATGTGGTCCCACCATTCCAATTGCCTTCAGCGCTGTGCATCAGTCTAGTTATCCATATTCTATAACAATGTACTGGTTAAATTTGTTATAGGCCATTTGCTGTTGACAATCCATGCTGTGACTTGTCTATCCATCTTTCGAAATAGCATTTGCGTGGAACGTTCTACAGTCGCACTCTTATCGACAAAATTCATAAATAACAGAATTCCATTATCTGGCATATTGCCAGCACAAATCTTGCACGTTGACCGAGGAAGATGGTTTAATGATGGAGTACATTTAGTGCATCTTGAAAATTCCATCATGCCATACAGCGTGGAACCCTTGTTTGCCTCCTTGTCGACTTAAACAATTTTGAGAGCTGCGGATAGATTCCTGGCTTGATGTCAGATGACCTAACCTCCCATCCCGCCCCCTTGTACCCATCATGACCAGCCTGTGACCAGGGTTTTTGTTTTCGGCAGCAGCCGAAAACAATAACCGTGGGTCAATCTGTAGGCCCGGCCATGTTTTTATGTGAGTTAGCACACCATCATCCATAAAACGTACACAGAAGGCAAATAAATTGTGTTCTATGCCATCTAATACCATGTGACATTCACCGCATCACACAGGGCTTGACATTTCTAACACAGTAATGTGGCCTGATAAACTGGCTTTGTATGGACATATACGTGCAACTGCTATCATTTTCCTGCAAGGGTGGGGCCCTTCAGCAGCTGCATCTATAGCTTGGTTCCCTGGCCACCCAGCCGTTCACTACGCGCGCTTTGATCGCTCCTGGGCATGTAAGAAGCTGCAAGACAGGGGACCAGCCTACTGCCTCTGCTCAGTCTTGCTTTCCCATACGAATGCAAACCATTAACTAGAAATGATGGGTTAATTTTGCAGGCAAATCTGTCTGGGTGCAACAAACAGTATTTGTCCTGAAATGTTGTGATAATTATATGTCCTAATTTAAGCAAATACTTGAAGATTGGTTGTTTTCTAAAGAAATGAATTATGTACTTGAACAATACAGAACTTTATCATTTGCATATAATTCATGTACTGAAATACAAAAGAGCTGTCCCCCAATGCGTTGTTAGATAGCCATGTTATGTGTCTGAATACAAGTAGATGGGTGCCTTGGTAAGCATGCTGTCAAATGTTAGATTAGTAGGCCTATTGTCGGATATTCTGCAGACATTCATAATTGTCTCATTACATTCTAGTTTATCCTTCACGAAAACTTCCCTTTAAGGAAATTCTTGTAAAGCTTGCCGGGCTCGAGGGCAGGGGAGGCGGGGTCGGGGGAGTCCCGCCATGCATGTACAGGTGGTAGGTGCTGTGGTGTGGCGGACCGGGGGCCGCAGATCATGCAATGGCCTGGTACCGTTGCTTGACTCTGGCTCTGCTGGCAGCCTTCGGCGACTCGGCTCGTATGTCACTGAGCGCGTATAGTGCTAAGCCACAGGATGCCCCAAACTGGCGGACAATTTTTTCTTGGCTTTTTTTTTTTTTTTTTTTTTTTTTTCTGATACCTGGCTTTGTGGTTTGCAGCACCTGCCTTGCACACCACTATTCTTTGAAAAAACGTAATTTTCAGTATTTTAAAATAGCGACCACCCTGCACTAACGCAAAAAGTTTTTCAATACCTAGTCACTTCTGACCACTATGAACGTAGTTGGCTTTTAGTGTACCTAAAATATTGTTGCATTGATAACTGTAAAACTTTGAAACATATGTAAAAACCATCAAGGTAAATATATGAAAACACCGTGGGTTTGAAACGGCGTTTATGTGGTCCTAGCATCTAAATCCTAGACCAATGAAAACAATGTCACAAGTATTTGTAGTTTTTACTCACTTAAAACTAAAACGTCAAAATTAAATTGCTTGAGCAAGCTGCTTTAGCTAGGTAAATCTGAATAGTGATTTTTGTCCTTGTGATAAAGTACACACACGTCTCAGTCTTTGGTAAATGTGGTGACGGAACCGATGAAATCACAGTTGATTCATATGAAAACTATATGACAAGTAACATTAATATCTCAAGTGTGTATTTACCGCAAAAAACAGTCATGCTATGCGAATAAATGATGCGTGGTTGTGCTCATGATTGATGTATAATTTAACGTAACTGTATTCTGACAGAAATAGTGGCTTCTATGATTTATGGACCTGAAGGTCAAGCACCGAAAAGGTAAAAAAAGATATAATTGTCGCCAGAGAACACAAACATTCTACGAAACATGTGCACGTTGAACACCACCTATTTTTCTTTGTCAACGAAAAGGTGGTGTGGTAGAAAATAAACACGTTGCCAGGAGATAGATAGATAGAGACAAAGACAGAAGAAAGGATTGATAAATAAACCGACAAACAGACAGGTAGATAGATAGATGGATGGATGGATGGATGGATGGATGGATGGATAGATGGATAGATAGATAGATAGATAGATAGATAGATAGATAGATAGATAGATAGATAGATAGATAGATAGATAGATAGATAGATAGATAGAAAGATAGATAGGTACTTTCCCATGTTAGGTAACGTTCACTCTACCAAATACTGTCATGTGTTGTGTGTACTTACTGTCTCCCGCATAGATGGCATCTGTGACATAGGTTAAGGTAAAAGTAAAAGTCTAATTACCTAAATGGTTTATTGCAGGTTGTGTTGAATATATGCATATATATATATATAGAGAGAGAGAGAGAGAGAGAGAGAGAGAGAGAGAGAGAGAGAGATAACATGTCTAAATCGATTTGAATTTGATTATACAATTACGGCATTTGATCAAATATTTAAATGCGTTTCGATAAAGTCATGAAAATACATTTAGTCATGTGGTTAAATTATCATTTGCACATATGATCAAATATTTGACATGACAAAATCGATTTGATCGTATGTTCAAACATGTTAATATATTTGAACATGTGTCTAAATGCTGAGAAAAAAAACAGAATTCGGCATTCCGTTATATATATATATATAGAGAGAGAGAGAGAGAGAGATACATAGATAGATAGAGAAAGACAGACAGACAGACAGACAGACAGACAGAATGAGACAAAGAGAGAGCTGAAACAGTTAAGTTTTTATACAGTTAATACGTCTATCCCCGCTTCTGCCACTACGTAAGGATTACCAGGTGTAAATGAATAAATCCTGAAAGTATCAATGGCTTAATGATAAAATATATCGCCAGATGGTATTTTTGCCACTCCATTGCAAAATATGAAACAATCATTATCAGTAAATCATGAATTTATTGAGACAGCAAACCAAAAGAATTGGCTGCATAAAAAGAGCAAAGAGGCTTTGCTGGCCATTGAATGACAGAAGAAAGTTGACGGCGTATGGATCTTAAAGAGCTTATGCTATACTTTTGGAGTGCCAACGACGAGGGATTTTTGGTCGTGTCACCAATTTTGATAATCATTACACTTTTAAATGAGTTCAACTGTAATTTTGTGGTAAAATTATTTTTCTCATTGATGAACGGAACATAAATCAATATACAATTAATCGTCTGAAAATAACAAGGCATTATTGATCGTAACGCCTTTGTGTCGTTTGTGGTCAGACATAAAGTGGCATTGACGCGCCGATAATGTGACCGTGACGAGACAGAAGGGGAAAACAAGCTTTTAATTATATAAACCGCTCTTGTTGTCCAGTATCGAAATTGGAATTTTGTTGATGCTGTAAAATTATGGATTAATAATTATGCGCAAAAAATAAGCAGGAGAATTATTTGCTTGATAGTTACATCAAACGTGGTACTTTTCATTGGAAAATGACACAAACTCCAATTGAGCGCACAGTGCGGACCACGAGCTCCACATATGGTATTGGTTTAAACATATTTTATCAAATCATTTGAGAAACAGAGCCAAGCCCTGGGTTAACCTACTATGAAAAAAATGAAGTTAAAAGACAGTAGAAACAAGCGTACATAAAACATTTAATATAAACAGAGTTCCCCTCACTGACTTTGAACCCGCGACCAGGCTTGTGGCGGTCACTATGTCACCTAAAAGAGAATTTTCCAACAACGGTGGATCCTCTGAAAAATCCCTCTAGTATCAAACTCTGAGCTCTGTCAATAAGTGTTTTTCCAGTCCTGGCCTATATACTGAAAACACTCCAGATCAACAGAGCGACCAGCATGCAACAAGTTGCGTTCCGCTGTGGCAACCGAGAACCCTTGGAAACGTTTGCCTGTGAACACAATTTCGTGACTTCGTTCTAGTACAAATGAGCTGGTCAGCTTGACCAAACTGTACATATCATATTTTGTAAATTGGCCAATATTAATCAACGCATTTTAGCGTGTATACATTAGTCGACTCAGTTGTAACCACAGTTCATGAAAAGTATGAACTAGTCTCACGGCAAAATATTTACATTCAGTTTGAGTTTTAACATTGCAAGTATAGGAGAGAGCCTTGTTTGTTATGAGACCATAACACAGTAGCCTTGTGTGTTATGGTACCATAACACAGGTGTTCCGCCCACATGCCAATAACCAATCACAGATCCGAATGCCATAACCACTTCTCAATTTTTCGCAGTGCAATGATATGGCACTACTTTCCACCTCTTTCCCGTTCAGATGTAAACACGAGCACGTGTTCCAGAAAATATAAAAACTGGAAAGCACTTCACTGCAAAGAAGCGCATACTACTGAGTTTTTCACAAATTTAAATTCGAAAATTTTCCACTGCCTTATTTAGCATCTTATTCCATGGGCAAATTGATCAATTAATAGTTCCATAAATCCCAGCATTCTCAAACATTCCTATATATACTGAACCCCAATGAAAAGTATCCACATGCCAATTTTGAAGTATTTTATTGTTTATACTTGAAACATTTCATACCTAGACGTGCTTAGAACTTAACAAAGCATTCACTTTTCTGGCGTAAAAATAATGTCACGCTCTACCGACATTAACGTCACTTACAGGCAAAAAATGTCATTAACTGCCCTAATTGAAAGTCACACAAATTTTTCTGTTCAATATGGGATGTGGCCACCTCGAGCATCAACACATGCTATACATCTGCGGCGCATACTGCTGACCAGGGTTTGAATTCTGTGTTGGGGAACATTATTCCATTCTTCCTGCAGAGCTTGGATCAGCTGGTTTCGGGTAGTAGGCCTAGGTGTCCTCCGTTGAATACCTTGGCCTAACTGATCCCACAAATGTTCAATAGGGCTCAGATCGGGTGAGAACGCTGGCCATTCCATGACATTGATGTTGTTCTCATTGAGAAAGTTCATTGTTAATCTTGCAGAGTGTGCACGTGCATTGTCCTGCTGAAAGATCGCCAGATCTTGATGCTGCTCCATAAATGGGACCATGTGCGGCTCCAGCACCTCATCAATGTACCGCCTAGCATTAAGGATCCCTTGAATGACCACTAGGGGTGTCCGGTAGCGGTTGCTGATGCCTGCCCACACCATGACAGAGGGTCCACCCCATCGATCTGCCTGACGGACACAGGCATCTGCATATCTCTCCCCAGTCCGGCGCCACACACGTTCTCTGCCATCTGCTCTGCTGACACAAAAACGGGACTCGTCAGTAAAAAGGACGGTATTCCACTGCTGGCGAGTCCACCTGGAGTGTGCTCTACACCACTCCAGTCGTCTTTCTCTTCTGGGTTGGGTCAGCAGGTTACCCTGTAAGGTCTTCTGGCTGTTAGGCCACTGCTCCTCAGTCGCCTCTCCACAGTAGAACTATTGACAGGACGGTGATTCACCCCTTGAGTCTCACGGGCTGTTTGGGCTGCTGTACGGAAACAGTCTCGCAGGTGCATCAGCCGGTTGTGACGGTCTTGGCCAGGTGTTGTCACTCTTTCTCGGCCAGGCCTAGGCCGATCATCTACGGATCCAGTTTCTTGTTGCCGTTCAATTAGTCGTTGGATGTTGCGCCGAGTACACCCCATTCTTTGTGCGATTTGAGTGATTGGGACTCCACCCTCTGCAAGCCCCAAAGCATGGTGTCTTTGACCTTGGCTCAGACGCGGCATGATCGCCTCAACACACCTGAGACCACTGGCTTTTTTCTTGGCTGAACATCCCTTTTTAAAGCCACTGAAAACATCAGGTCATTTTAGCCATCCAATAGGAGTGGTGGTCAGAAGCCATATTCGGTGCACAAAAGTCACATGCATTATGTAACAACCCAGCAAAAGTTAAAAAGTTGTCCTGAATGACCCTGATGTAGGCTCCAAACCATGCATATATGCACACACAGTACTTAGTAACTTACAAAATTAATGTGTTAATTTTTTTATGTGGATACTTTTCATTGGGGTTCAGTATAACTAAAAAGTCGTCTGCTTTGCCCCTGCTACACTGACACAGAGCTGTTAAAATGGATTTTAACTTTGATCTGGGTGATATTCGTGAAGTTTTCCACATATATTTTGAGGATGTGGACTTCTTGGATGCTATGTCCGACAGTGGAGACGAACTGTTTAGAACAATTGATTTGGACATGCTGGAGAGTATACAAAACGACGGGGATGTTACCCTGCAGCAAGTACAACCGGCCTGTGACTGCGACCTCGCCGCAACCGAAGCTTTGTTAGCCCAGCAGCCGTCAGCAGTACAACCGCCCTGTGACAATGACATCCTTGCGGCCGAGGCCTTGTTCACCCTGCAGCGACCCCCAGAACAAGCAAGCTAAAAAGTCTCCTGAACCAGAGAATACTCACCCAGATCAATCCGTGAACATTGCACGGCCCAGTAATGTCCAAAATACAACCCATAAAAATCGCTTCAAAAAGCATATAAATTCAACTTGTTGATCACACTTTTCACCGAATCTATTGCTATGGAATATGGCGTTGAATTCGGGTGCACTTCCCCCGAGTTGTTAAGCCTGTTTTCGGTGATTGCCGCGGATAACTCTTGACTATTATCAAAGAAGGATCTATAGATTCTTTCTGTGCCAATAATACTGAAGTGGAACTACTTGAAAGGAACTGCTCTGCATTATAGTCAGGATGCCAGATTCATATTCCTTGTAAAAAGACCTTTCATTCAAGTACCAGCACGCCTGTAGTCACATAGAATATAACAGTCCAAGTCGACAGCTTTCTTCGGCTCGCTTTGGGCGCATCATGCCTAAAGCGAGCTGAGAAAAGCTGTTGACTCAACCCAAAATGTGGCGCGGAAAGATTAAATAATTTCTTTAATGTTTTTACCAACAAGACCGTGGATTAAACATATTAATTGGAAATTCCGACCATCGCAGATATAATCAAATGCTGCAAATGTTATATGCATAGCTTTTCATCGTGGCTTATTGTACCATTGGGTGAGCAGAAACTGAGTGGCTATCTTCCAAATTTGTCTTCAAATGAAACTGCTATTCGGTTGCAAGGGGACAAGTGTCTCATTGTAAATGAAGCTAATGGCTGTCACAGGGTATGCGAACTTTCCTTACCTAAGTGCTATAAAGATGGTTGTGCGGAGTCATACGGAGGTATTAAATGTTATAAACTGAATTCACTCGAGCATTTATCAATAAGCCCTAACAAGAGCGTGGATCATTATTGTCCCTTGCAAAGTTGAGGATTATATGGAAAAATATAAGCAGTTGTGCTCGTAATAGTAGAATAGCCATAATGCCGCGAAATGGCCATTGTCCCCGCAAAAATCTCATTTACTTCTACTTTCTTGGTGTTTCTTGGCATTTGGACATCATTTTGTGGGGGCTTTGGCGTATGCCGATGATGTGGTTCTCCTTGCTCCTACAACTATGTCTATGAAAAATATGTTGAAAATCTGCTCAAAATTTGCAAAAGATTATGACGTGTTATTCAATCCTTCAAAATCAAAACATTTGGTCTCCGGCACATGCAATACATACCCTGACATTGTTTTAGATGGTTCTACTATTCATAAAGTAAACACATTTGAGCATCTAGGAAATACAGTAGGAAAAAATTGTGCAACAGAAAGTATAGCAAATCGTGTACGGAGCTTTCAAATAAATGTAAACATTTTGATGGTTGAATTTGGAAAGGCTTTTCCAGATTCTAGATATCAATTGTTTAAAACGTACTGCATGCCTCTGTATGGCTGCCAACTTTGGGACTTCTCAAATAAACAAGTTGATCGTTTCTTTATTGCATGGAGAAAAGCAGTTCGGTTTGTATGGAAAATATCATATAGATGTCATAATGATCTGTTGCCTTTAATTTGTGAAGATTTCCCAATAGAGAGTCAGCTACATAAACGTTTCTTGAAATTTTTTTGGAAAATAATGAATAGTACTAATGATATTGTAAAGGTCTGTGGACAACTCAGTTTGAACGGAAGCCAATCGGCAGCTTGCAATTCACTAAATTATATATGTTCGAAGTATCAAGTAAATAGATGTAATCTCACAAATATGGATTTATGTCAATGTCTTAATCATGTAAATGATACCAATCCATATTGTTTGGACAGGTGTAAAGTTGATTCAGCTCGAGTTATAAGGGAGCTGTGTCTTGCCCGCGACGGTAAGCTTAACTCTCCTTTCACGCGACAAGAACTAAATGAAATAATTGAAACATTATGTACTTCCTAGCTGACTTATTATGACTTCTATATTGATACTAATGATGGCTCACTAATATATGCTCATTGATATTTATATGCATGTATGCTGGGCCAAGGGACAGCATTCTCATGTTCTCCCCTTGCCCAGAATATGATCAGCGTCTCTTGTTTTTGTGCTTGGTTGTTAAACTTATTGTATTTTTATTCTACTCAACATTGTACCTTCTGTGTACGAATAAAAATATATATATTTATGCGGAAATAAAGTTATTTTCCACCATCACCGTTACCTCGAAATTTCACGGCGAAAAACTCCAATGCGTTCCCCATGCACCCATAAACCTTTCTTGGAGCATGTCTCGGCAAAAACGCCGACAAATGCGGAGATACTTTCTCTGACTATTCTTACTACGGCATTTCTCGCTACAATACACAGACACTTGAACTGTTTCACCTTACCTCGGTTTTTCCGACAAGAACAAAGGAAATGCCGAGGAAATTTCCCTGATATTACCTTGGTATTTTTTGGTGTTTCAGGTAAGAAAGATCAATCCAAGGACAAAAAAGAAACAGCTTCCATATTTCTCAACAAAAAA
>OZ026625.1:26524261-26581761 GCA_964020975.1 Hermodice carunculata | reverse complement strand
ACTGTGAATCTTGCCTGTGACTGCGAGTCCACGCATCTTAGCCTGTTATTTAACCTTAGAAATTTCAGATCTCCTACAGCATTTCCGTATCATCAATACCTGGAATATGTTCGCATATGTCTGTACCGCGCCTGTCAGTTCCTATCACTACCTGCTTTTAACATATTAATGCGCTGTTCTTTCTTCCCTACTTGAATCACCAAACATTTAAATCGAATGTGAGAAACTTGTTACTAAGTTTAACTCTTTTGCGTCGTTCACACTGACAACTGATGACACACGTACTCAGGCGCTTCTTGATGGCTCTTAAAATTTGTGCCGATTCACGCCTGCTTGGCGCCCGTACAGACCTAGTTACCTATTCCAAGTGTGTGTAGATAATACAAGGAACTTGTCAACTGTTTGGGTAAAATACACAGTATTGTTGACACTTTAACACCATTAATGCGTTCATTATGGGTAACATGAATGCTCAACCCGGTTTTTTTTTTAAACGGATTGAATGATTCCTGTGCCCATAATAGGTACTTTATCAACAATATTTTAAAACTGGCTATTGACTCCGTCACAATTACGTCCGTCAACGCAGCTTATGGTTTGACTTTGTGGCTCGATCATTGCATTAGGAGTAAAAATGTTTATGATTCACTGAATAATGTGTCAGTTTCGTATGATTATATATCTTCCGATCACTGTCCTCTCTCTGTTACATGATTGTGCTATTGATAGTGTCTCTACACTTTCGTATTCAGAAAATGAGTTTTCTCACAAGCTGGTAAAATGGCCGTGCAAACTATACTGTCAAGTGTAAGGTATGGTTCAACATTTTCATCATTTTTGAATTAGTACTTACAGTATGCAAGGGGGGAGGGGGTTAAATGGGTCAGTACACTTTCACAGGATATGGAAAATGATGGTCAATTTTTGGCCTGTTTTGTGCAATTTTGCTATGATTTGGGGAGAAAATCATCATTTTTAAAGTGCTTATTTGGGGGGATAGAGGGGGGTCATGAAATTTAGTACCCTAAGTACTAATTCAAAAATGATGATAATGTTGAACTATCCCTAAGGGTTTATTGCACGAATATTTGCCTCACGTCCTGTTATCGCATAGCATTTTAGAATTCAGAGACCCGGCGTGTGCACATTCTCTTCATGGGCAAGAAATAGGCACTTTTTACAATAACTTGGTTTGATGCTTTGTACAATGATGGTGTTGGTGTGGACAGTGAAAGGTAAATTCCACGAGGTACCTGGTCGGAATGGACATATTAGTAAGCTGTATGCTGCTGTCTGGGATGTTCTCCAGATAAAGAAGTACGGAGGCCAGCAGTGGCACGGACCCAAATATGAAATAATTGGAAAATGTTGTGCACAGTTTAAGTTCGCGGTCAGAAGATGTAAAAATCATGAAGATCCCATGAGGCCTGGTGCAATGGCAAAAGGTTTAATGAATAAGGATATAAATGCTTTTTAGCAGACTGTGTCCATCATGAATAATTAAAGTCTTCGGTTATCTGCGAGTGCCGGTGTAAAGGTCGGATATCACAATGTGACTAATCTGTGGGCTGATAATTTTTTGCGGCCTATTGAACGATGGTCAATGTACCGGGCATAAACAGTCTGTTTGCACTGATGTATCGCACGCTGTTTTCTCCAACGAAATGATCGCGTCGAGTAACGAAATTGCCTGTATTATGAGAGATCTTTGCCCTGGTAAGTCAGCTCGCCCAGACGATATTAAGGCTGAAAACCTTAGGTTTGCCAGTAGCATACCCTGTGACCTGTTGGCTAGACTAGTTTCTGCTATACATTTACATGTTTATTTTCCATCCGCTATGGCCGAGGTTGTACTCATGCCTCTTAAGAACAGGGCTGGCTATGTAACGAGTAAAGATAATAACTAGCCAGCTGCTCAGGCTATTATGCAAAGTTTTTTGAAAGTGTCAAATTCACAATGTGTAAGCACTTTCTTCATACTACTGATTTTCAGTTTGCTTTTTGCCATAGCATTGACATGTGCATTTATGTTCTGAAAGAAACCATTTCTCATTATCGATCTCACGGTAGTGCAGTGTTGATTTGTTTCAAAGATGCCAAGAAAGCCTTCGACAATGCGACTATTTGACACTTCTCCGTATACTGCTTGACAGACATTTACAGACTGTCATTGTCAAGTGTTTAATATGTTGGTTTTCTGTGCAACAGATCTGTGTGAAAAGGGGGTCAGCAACCTCTTCTGTTTTTTATGTGTCAAATGGGGTAAGCCACGGCAGGGTCATCTCCCCTCGGCCGTTCAATGTCTGCATGGACAACCCTAACAGTAAACTTGTAAACAGTCAGATTGGCTGTCACGTGATCGCTTATACCTCTGTAAATAAGTTTAGTTATGCAACTGGTATGGTGCTGATGAGCACTTTTGTGAAGGATCTGAGACATTTAATTTCTTAAAATACGAAAGAAAACACAGCTTGTATGTATATCAAACCGCCTCAGGATGGTTCCTTGGAAATCCAGTGACTGGTGCAAGTGCCACGGTTGCCCAGAAGCATGTTAAATCTTTGCAGAAACTACTACGTCCTGTGACATATAACTTTGTAAAGATATTCATTTCTCTCCTCTTTAACACAGTAATACAAACTTTACTAAACTGTGATATAAGATGGTCTGAAATATGTGGGACACACAATGCAGACTTTTCTACATACACTGCAATCCTGTACCTGGTTTTTAAACCTCTGGGCTGTTAAACATCTTTATCATTACTCATCGTTGATACTCATTTTAATCTTAGCTTTATATTCATACTGTGGGCCGATTTTAAGTGTCAGCAATAAAGTTATCTTATCTTACCTTATCTAATACAGAAATGGCACGGAATTTCGTTTTTATGTAAACATTATAAGCTCTTTTTTTTTTTTTTTTTTTTTTTGTTGTTTTGGTTTTTTTTTGGTTTTTCTTTTTTTAACAATCCATGAATTTTTTCATAAAAAACTTAGAAAGAAAATCCAGGCTCTACAATTTGTCAATGTCAGAACATGTTTCGCAGTCTGGAATATTTGGTGACATATTTGTTATAGTCAAACTCACCTGCACCCCACCCCTCGCCACCCCCATGGCGATAAGGCCACATACTGTACAAAGCTACTCAGTATGAAATGAAATGAAATGAACTTTATTAGCTGCATCACAATTACATTTGCAATATTTTGCTATACATACAGAGACACAATACAAGCACAAATAAAGAAAACATCAAACACAAAACTCAATACCAAAGTCAAAACTAGCATCTTGACAAGTTACATAAGGCGTAAAGAATTACCAGTTAAAACAAACAAAAAACAAAAACCCCAAAAAAACAACAAGAAACAAAAACAAATACAAAAAAAAACAAGGAAAAAAAAAACAAAAACAAAAAATACAAAAACTAAAATGCTCACCTTTTGTCAACAACGGGCGAGAAAAAAATATGTATGTCTGGAATGCCGTAGATCATTGCGGTAAATGAAACAGTGACATGAAATATACACAACTGTCATGTCAAGTATATATTGGTCCCCATTTATGCAAGTCAAGACGCATGAAAATAAATGGACTCCAAGAGCATCGATACTCTTACCTCAATGTAATATCAAGGCCAACAACTTATCGTGCGTCGAAACCAATGACCCACCGTGTAGGCACGAGTAAAATATATCTCTCTCCCTTGAATGTGGTCAGATCATATATTTGTATATATGTGTGCGTGTTCTTATCTTTTATTCTGTATAATAAAAACATTTGCCGTACGTGTTAGCCATATGGCCGGAAAGGCCGAAAACGTAAAAGAGTACATGTTGTCTCCCGATAGAACCATAGCTACAAAAGATGATTTGCTGCATAGCAAATCAGTGTGTGTGTGTGTGTGTGTGTGTGTGTGTTTAAAGCTTATTGGTTTGGAAATGTACAATTGGTGTTTCAGTACTACAGTGTATTATCGGTGCGACAATGTACAATTGGTACTTCCAATACAAGAGTGTATAATTTGTACAACGTTACGACACTGTACAGTGGGCACTTCTGTACTAAGTGTATGATCGGTACGACGACGTTGCAACAGTGTACAATGCGTACTTCAGTACTACAATGCCTGATCGGTACGACAATGTTATGACAGTGTACAATGGTACTTCACTACAACAGTGTATGCAAATATTATATTTTTGATGACAGAATCAACCTTTAGACTCTATTGCACTAAGTGTAATTTTTTCATAACACAAGAGTAGAGGTTGGAATGGCATCTTTATCTATAATAGCTTTGAAGTTATTCAAGATTTAAAATTTCAAAAGATGTTACTTAGCATTATTTACATTCCTACAACTTCTGTTTTTAATTCATTACGTGCGCAATGGTCAACAACCCCCTTGTAGAAGTTGAAATGACATCTCTATTTGTAACGTTTTGAAGATATTCAAGATTTAAAATACCAAATGCTTCTAATTAGCATTATTTAAATTGCTACAACTTCTGTTTTAAATTCATTAGATGCACAATGATCAATAACCATCTAGTAGAAGTTGGAATGGCATCTCTATCTATTATACTTCGGAAGTTATTCAAGATTGAAAATTTCAAATGCCCTTCATTTGCATAATTTGAAATATCTTCATTCCTCTGCTTTGCTTTGGCATTTAACGGATTATGCTCTGTATCGACTAGCTCCAGTAAACCTGCATGAACCTGGCTTATTTTAAGCCAATGACCTATGACGTCGGTGGACAGACTGAGACCTTGAATCCTTTTAATCCTTTCTTGGTGAGAATACGCCCGAGTCAAGAAATTCCGTGGCGCTTGCTGGTCGCAACGCCTGAACCTGTGCCATGGAAGGCTGTTGACCTTCGGCGTGGCATCATTCTCATCGAGTCTTGTCCACAATTTTCAACAAAAACAACATATTTTCTGTTACCATCGATGAAATGTAAGCAAAATATCGAGGGCGATGACAACGTCAGGAAGCTTTTTTTTTTGCTGTTTCAGCTGGAAAGTGTAAAAATATCATGCGCAGTCTATGGATACCCAACGGGATCTGCTCACAATGATGTTTTTGTACTGACAGCAATGCTGTATAACCCTACACACGTGTCGAAGAAGACAGTCAAATATGAATAAAACCAAGATAATTCATTAGCTACAATACCATACCTTTCCAACTTAAATTTCAGAACATCGTGATTTATTGTGTCAAAGCACTTTTGGACATCCAAAAAGCAAATAGCTGTTATCAAATCATCATTAATGTTAGCTAGCCAGTCGTCAACTACTTTGTGCAGACAGGTCTGAGTTGAATGTTTCTCCAAATATATAAAACGCAACATTTCTCACAGCTAGCGTGCGAAAGCCTGCATAAGGGAAAGCACGAGACATCGCAAGACGGGAGAACTTCGGCATTGATAGATGGCATGCTGATGATGGCAGTCTGATTTTATCCTGCACTTTTCTGAAGAAGGTGTATAAAACTTTTAAAAAGAGAGAACAACTGCGGCAGAAGAGCAGATAATCGAGCCATACCAACGGGAACTAATCGTAGTTCATGTTCCGGTACAAGAATAACGTGTTCCGGCAACAGAGAACAGATCGGCAAATCGGAGGACCCACATCACCCCCATTTCTTTCTTTAGATTAGTTAAGTGAACTTTACGTGCGCATTTCAAAGTTGTAACCTTAAGAGGCAATTAAAGATGCGATTTCGATACCGCATGCCAGTGTAAAAAATGATTGATATGAACGGAACAACATATTTACTTCCCATATATGCAATTAAAACAGGTTCTTTTCATTAAAACGTTTAACTTGCCCCCTGTTAGTGAGATATGCACATGCGTGAAGGCAGTATTACGCACCACACTGCATCGGAAATAGGCAATTTTCCTCAGCGCAAGTCGAGCATTGATTCTTCATTTTGGCCTGTGTGATATGTTTACCTCGGGCTCTTTTTCCTGTACTTCTGCCATTTAATTCAACCCTTTGTGGAAGTCAATCAAACAAACCTGGAATAATATGGGCAGAATCGCATTGCAAAGTAAACGCTTTGGAAGAAGACGATTCATTTTGGCCTGTGACATGTTTACCTCGGGCTGTTTTTCACTGTACCTCTATTATTTCATTTCACTCTTTATGATAGTCAATCAAACAAATTGTGAATAATACAGGCGGAATCGAGTTTCAAAATCAACGGTTTATAAGATGGCGTTTATATAGCCCTGGTATCAACATGCACATCTCAGCATTTTATGAATATAGGTATGCTGGTTAATGAATGAAATGCCTCTTTACGAGAAACTTGAATCTTGATTCACATGAAATTTTCAGGGGATCGCTGCCATTTTTGTAAACAACACTGGATGAATTGACCAGATCTGTACCTACCAGGCTTGCTGCAAGAATTTTGCAAATATTTTCGAGATTAATGAATAACAACGAAGGCTGCCTTTCACATAATCGGTCATTGGTGTGTTATGTACGGTATTTCGAAAGCACAGCCATTTGCTCATCAACGCGAACTGCTTGTTCTGAATGCAACCGCAATACGCATGCCGATATTTACACACACACACAAACACACACACACACACACACACACACAAACATATATATATATATATATATATATATATATATATATATATATATATATATATATATATATATATATATATATATATATATATATATATATATATATATATATATAACATATATATATATCATGTTTGGGTCGATTTTAGTACTAAAATAGGCTTGTATAAATACCGTACCATAGGCCTACAAGCTACAGTGCCGCGATATGATGTATCGATACTCTTGCGGTGGTATCGACACTCCTCCGCTGGTATCGGTACTCTTCCGGTTTCCTCGATAATTGTGTTGATGAGGAGTAAAACTTTCTGCAAATGTCGTTCTTACTTTTGCTTTGTGTTTTGAAATGTACAAATCGACCCAAACATGAGATAAAAAAATTTATAGCATGCTTTGTAGAGGATATGAAGTAATCAACTCGCACTGGGTACCATATAGCAGAACTCGTTCGCTTCGCTCACTCGTTGTGCTATATGGCATATAGTGCTCGTTGATGTACTTCATTTCGTCAACAATGCATGTTATCATCCAAACTATATATATATATATATATATATATATATATATATATATATATATATATATATATATATATATATATATATATATATATATATATATATATATATATATATATATATATATATATATATGATTGATTGGATGACGAAAAATAATTGCCCCTCCCCCTCCCATCAAAGATAAAGAAACAGCTCCGAAACTGCTTAAGCACATCTGACCCATCTCACATGCGTTCATAATATATTAATGCGCACCTGTGTCACACACATTCATGAACAGAATAATATCTGCAATATGTTACATACACCCTCAGGTATAATGACTATATCCAATAATAACATGTCACATGCCACCATAGATATGCATATGCCATAGAGGAACACGCACAAATAATCACGCACACACAAACACACACACACACACACACACACACATATATATATATATACATATATATCAGGGACGAATCCAGACTTACTTAAACGGGGGTTCGAATTGCGCGTGGCGAATTAAGGCACAAGCGCATGGTGGGGAATGGGGGGGGGGGACCTCCGCTGGTATTTTTGAAAAATCGATCCTCTCAGACGCGTTTTCCTGAATTTTAGACTATTTCACATGCACAACTTAATATCTGAGACACACAAAATTCACTTAACTGAGGCTCCTCGTTAGCCTTCATATTTATTTTCAGGTAATGGCATACAAGGTCAGACAAGTCCCAAACTTTTCACAGGATGGCCGGGCAAGTGTTTCTACTGGTTCTGGTCTGTCCCCACTCATTCCGCAGAGCACGTTGAACGTTACGGCGACAGCATAATGACTGCAGTTATTTCGTTCAGGTTGGCTCAATACACATTTTCATTTTATCTTTTTGCGTTTACGATATTCAAATCTATACAGTGCAAGTTTACATTTTGGCGATCTCTGTTTCTTGAGATGCCAGTGGACACAAATAACATCTATAAGACTGAAAAAAAAAGTTTCTCACTGCCTCTAACATTAAATTGTGTATTGAAAGCCAAACCATAAAGAGCCGATATAACCAAACCAGAAAGGAAATACAAACATCTAATAATGTACTGTTTTTACTCCTAATAAGGCTCCTGAAATCCAAAATTCGATTTCCGAAATAACTTAAGGCATTGAAATTCAAGTGTGAAGCCTACATCTATGTGTTTGCTTTTTTTTTTTAGTTAATTTTGGTGTAGCTTGATGAAAGTAAACAGTGTTGATGTTGCATAGTCTCGCTCTGTCAATTGGTGCGCACACAGATCGACGAAATATTGTGCTAATTTAGATATAGCAAGACACGTATTTTAAATTCATCTATTTTTTAAATCCAGTCTAAAGTTCTAAAAATGACACTCTCTTGTTCCAAACATTATGACCATAAAAAGTCCCACAATTGTCCCATATTGCGTTATAAGTCATGAATTTGAAAATTAAAGTTTCGGATACGCAAGTTAGAAAATTTTAACTATGCAGTCTCATAAGTTTACAGCTGATGCACCTAAGAATAAACTCAGGGAGACTGTTCAATTTCATTGTATTTTGGAGACATGGTGCTTGTTTTCCATGTTTTATCATTAGGTGCTATTCTTAAATACACAACATAAAAAAGCCACTTGAAGGCACTTCCTTATGTTTCACTATATTTAGCAAGTAGCACAGTGGCTCTGTGACATGTGCCCTTAACTGATAGAGTAAGGATAGACAATTCCAAAAATCAAGCTTTCATAAACTAAAATCCAAAGATGAAGAGAAAGAGAGCTATGAAGTTGTGCCAAACGAAACTACACTGGCACGTATCAGGATACGTTAAGGGGCTAAATGACTGGCCTCCTGTGTTATAATTATGCGTCACTGTATTAGCGATCTGACAAATATGTCGCTGGTTTTAAAATGAAATGGACAGAAGTAATCACCATAATGGCAACATCAATAGCATGAGTTACAATATAACGTAGACCAAGCCTTTGGTGTAATATATAGCATTTTAATGCCAAAGAACATACAGAGTGTATACTGAAACGCAACGATTATTTGAAAGTATAAACGGTCTATAGATCATAGATGATTAGATATACCTCCAGACAGTAAATTTAATTTGAAAGCAGTGGTAATAGGTCACGCTGTTTGATTTTATCGTCCAATATTGCATTTTATTCGATATTTTATTACATGTGTGTGTTGTTGTTGTTGTTGTTGTTTTTGTTGTTGTTTGAGTGAGTGAGTGAGTTAGTTAGTGAGTGAGTGGCATAAAAATCTTAGCCGGAGAACAGACATAATGCCCTGTGGATATATCATTGTTTTGAAATGACATCATTTTCGTAGTAAAACATATTCGCCAAAAAGATCTTCATTTTAAGTATGAAATACATGATATTCAAGGACCTTAACAACTTTACTGTAGCCAAGGAGGCTGGAACAAGCGTTGTAGTTGCCTTGCTGTAGCAGAGACAATGACGCCCTCATAAAATATCTCTCTTCTCATAATAACCTGTCTGAGGAAAGACTGCACGTTTTTCTCTTGTCAACAGAATGAAATTACCATTTACAAAGACAAAGCGCTGTACATCAGACCTTGGAGGAATAACTTACCAGTTATCCCTCCAAGATCAGACGACACCGGTCCAGAATTCAATAGTTTATATACCGATAAATCAATGCAACCCTATATGCTGTGGGGCGTCCATTTGACAATTGCGTAACCTTTTCCCGACGGCTTTATTTCCACCATCTCCTGTGAACTCTCAACCTTACACTTATGTTGATAGTTCTGCATGCGTGTAATTTACAATAAAGTTTCGGTTTGCTTATGAAACATATCACTGGTGAGAAATGATGTAATAGGTATGCGTCTACGTCTACCCAAGTCGTATTATTCTGTCGTCATCTTGGCATGGTGCTGATGCCCATTTACCAAGGATCTGAAAGTGATTGCGGCTCGGTTCTGGCTAACTGGGTGATTCCATCAAAATTAATTTCTACAGCTCAATTCATTATTCTCTTATTGTAACGATTTGCAAACCCAGTATGAAGTCAGACAAGTCAAACCCACGCGGCAGTATTGAAGTGAAGTGATCTATAACTGAAAACTACGAACATTCCACATTCAGCAGATCACATTAACCCAGCTTTCATTCTCTAAATTTAAAATAATCCATTTCACTTGTTTTAGCTACTCTATTTGTTTTTTAGAATACATCCACTTTCGAGGGACTTTGAACACCACAAATCTTTTCAGAACAAAAGCAAACAATGCTAGTCTCGACACGCGACGGGTCTCAACACTCCTGTGACGCATGTCCTGTGTTTCAACTCCATCATCCCTATAATTGCTCCCGGCGTCCACCCAAATCTGATTATACACACAGCAAGTGACAGACTAGCTCATATTCTTCTCTTTGGTAGCGACCAATTGTCCATTCCCTTCAACATACAAATTTGTGATGCTTTCCACAGATACATCATAGATACTAGACGCTTCATATCTTAGTTCTGTTATGCATAAGCAGTAATTTTCAATTGGGTTAGTCGCTGATAATTCTTACTTCCCAAATGTCCTTTATGAAATTTCCTACCGCTAGTCCGTATTATTGTGAACAGGGACGTATATGTGTACATTCTACCTGCAGTTAACTATTTTGCTTTGTTTTGCATTTTGATGACTACCACTACTGTGATTTTTGTATGCAGGGTACAAATCTGAAGCATGTGTACAGCTTCTCTGTTAATTGGGTAACTTTGTTCTTGTTTGTCCTGTGTGTTTTGTAATATAAATTTTGTGTGTCACTCTATGTTCTGGAGAACCCCTCGATTAGTGACATCTCGATGTACTATAGGGCGGTCCAGTTGAAATAAATATGATTAAATTAAAATTTCCGTCTTTTTCCAACAAGAGGGAATAATATAAGGCGTAGGCCTTCTTCCTAATTATTATTTTTTTTGAATAAAACATGTTTAAACCAAACAGTCGTCGTTTCACAACAGCACTACTTGATACTGTTACAGAGTTGATAGCACAGGCCCCACAACAGGGTGTCGGTTTTAGCATAGCTTCGTGTTAATGCAGTCATAAAAAAGCGATGTGGGACATGATTTGCGGGTCGTCATTTTATGCTGTTGTGAGTAGATGGGATATTCTATTCCTTCGCAGTCATCACACAAAGATCCCACCCATCAAGTTTGTCTGTGTTTCAATTTTACGAATTGTATAGCGGTCACATATGATTTGAAATATAAGCTGTTTAAATTCAAAATAAACCGTAATATGTCTATGGCTGGATTCTTTCCCTCGTGTTCTGAATCTATATTTACACGAAACACCATGCAGTAAATAGAACAGAGAGTGATTGGAGCGGAAAGCAAATGCCGCTCACCAAACTAAACCTCAATCGGCTTTCGGAGGCAGCCAGCGACGGCGGGCGTTTCTACCGCTAGTCGTGGCTGGCCGCTACTGTGCGCCACCGAAACTGGCCATATGACGCCCACAGTATTTATTAGAGACGGTAATCAAACAACAGATTTAAAAAAAAAAAAGAAAAAAAAAAGAAAAAAAAAAAAAAAGACCGCCAGAGTGTATACCACACAAACATTTTACTATAAGACCAAAGGATAAGCCATTCATAACCACCAATGTTCGCTATCATATGCAAGTTTGGAACGGCGCCTACAAACGGACTAAAAGGTCTGGTAATGCAAGTGACTGGATTTGGTATCAGAAAAAAAGTGGTTGAACTGGTCAGGACAGTTGAACAGGATACTTTTTCTAACATACATGACATTCTTTCTAACAAACAAAAAAACAAAAACAAACAAACAAACAAACAAACCAAAAAAAACAAAAAAAACAAACAAAGAAACAAAAAGAAAAACAAAACAAAACAAAAACAAAACAAAAAACCAACAAATACAACAACAACAACAAAAAGTAAAAAGAAAAACGGAGCCAATAAGTGGTGGCAAAGTTTGAAGCAAGCTTGTGGTGGGTCTCAAGGAAACCAATATCTTAATTAATTGATAAAAAATCTGTTTGTTTATTTTTTTTTTTTTTTGTTGCTAAATTCTCTTGCTTCAAGGATTATTTTGCTTCCCAGTGGAAAAAGGACAACTTTGTCTCTGAGCTCCTTGTGACTACTTATAGAACAAACCAAAGGCTGGAGAGCATTATCAGTGCAGATTACAAGGTTTTGACCTGACTTAAAAAGTTACAAATCAGTACGACAGGTGAACCTCATGGAATTGCAAATAAGGTCTTACATTTGTTATCTGAGAACGAGGGCTGGCTGAAAAGTTCTAAGCCTAGCTGTGAAAGACAAGTACAAAGTCGATGGTTTTCATTTGTTTCTCTTCATAGTCCCCTTTCACGTTTACACACCTTTGCCATCAATGCTGCAAGGACTTGCAGCCAGTAAAGAAGAAATTTTCTTCAGCCACCCTAAAAAAGGTCATTCACAGCAAAAATGATGTCAATTTTACTAGAAAATGGCTACCAGATAGTTCCTTTTTCATTTTGGGTAACAGGTGAAAGTCGAACGGGCCTAAATCGGATAAATAAAGGGGGTGGTCAATGAGTTCGAAGCTACAATGATGGATTGCTGACATGGCAACCGTCGAGGTGTGCACAGGAGCACTATCTTGGGGGAACAGGACTCATTTAGTGAGCATTCCCCGTCGCTTAGCTTTGATAGCTTCACACAACTGTCTCAGTGGACCAACATAATATATTCCATTGATAGTCTGGCCTTTGTCACGATAGTTAATCAGCAGAATACCCTTGGAATACCAAAGACTACAGCCATTACCTTGCCAACAGAAGGAACTGACTTGGCTTTTTTTTGGGGGGGGGGGGGGGCGGCGTGTGGAGGTGATCCCGGATGCTTCCATTGTTTTAACTGAATTTTGGTTTCTGGTTCAAAGTGGTGATCCAGGTCTCATCCATGGTTACAAATCGGGCCAAAAATCGTCGGAATATGCTTCAAAATGTCAAAAATTGTCACGGGACGCCAGGAATTTGATCCATTATCAAGAGCTTTGGCACCCATCTAGCAGAAACGATTTTGATTTCCAACTCCTTGGAAATAATCTGCTCAACCCTTCCATAAGGGATACCCACAACACTGGCAATATCTCGAGCCGTCAACCTTTGTTCAGCCATCACTATGTCATGCACCCGGGTAATGTTTTCGGGAATAGTTGTTGTTGAAGGCCTTCCTGGACGCGCATCAGCATCAAGGCTGTCTCTTCCAAGGTTGAGTTCCGCAGCCCACTTCCTAACTGCGGAAAAGGAAGGGGTGTCATCCCCTAAAGTGGAGACCATGTCGGCAGGTATCTGTGTTGGAGTTAGCCCTTATACTTGCTGGCACTTGATGACTACCCTATGGCCAGTTTTGTCCATTTTTGGTGACTTCAATGGGTAGGTTCACGAGTGGGTCTGGTACAAAGACACTAATCACACTATAATTGCAGTTCCTATGTCTATGCTTCTTTAAATGGCTGTACTTGTTGGTGGCAAAAATTTCTTTTAATCTAATTGAGATATCCTGCTTAGGCTTAACTCTTTTCTGCCAGACCTCGCATATTCATGTATTGGCTTAATTGTTTAATGTTTTGCTCCGCACTTCCATCTTTCGTGATTTGTGGAAAAAAGCTTAAGTTTCAGTTGTCTTTAAAAAAGACGATCCTCACGTTGTTTAGAACTACAGCCCAGTATCTCTACTTTGCCTTACATCTAAAGTTTTTGAATTGTGTGTTCTTAATGTATTATACGATTATCTGTGACAAGCCATAATTTAGTGACATATTGCAACTCTGGGTTTGGAAAAATGGATAGCACTGTAAACCAATTAATTAACATCGCACACTAACCTAGTCAAGCAGTCGATAAGGAACAGGAAGTTCGCATGATATTTTTAGACATTTCAGAGGCTTTTGATCTTGTTTGGGATCGGGACCTATTATTAAAATTACAATTTGTAGGTGTATATAAGGCCCTTCTGTCATGGATCAGATCATACATAAGTTTTAGAAAGCAAAGGGTAGGCATTGAGGGTACCTTCTCGAACTGGGTAAATATAGAATGTGGTGTCCTCCAGGGTAGTATGGTAGGCCTCCTGTTGTTTTTGACATTTATAAATGACTTGGTCGATGATATTACCTACAATATTTATCTATGCGATGATGATACAACACTGATGGAAATTGTTGAAACGCCGACACATTATCAATCGTCTTTTATGAACAAACGTTTCCCACGTGTACATGAGCACAAACATCTCGGTGTTACCTTGTCTGATAGTCTGTGATGCGACAGTCAAATATAAAATATTTGTAATGAGGCATCATCTTGTATAGGGCGCTCAGATCATGCATGTTTCACTTGCCTTGTATTGCATTGGACTGTATATACACATCGTTCAGAAGTCCTATACTTGAATGCTTTTCATCCGTATTGGACAAATGCTCTGGACGTGGTAGATTAATACTAGAATCTGTTCAATATAAGGTATAATTACTTATCTTGGGTGTGATAAATATATCAAGATAGTCACAAATATTATTACTGGTCATTGCTGGCATAGCCTGCAAAGTACAGGTAAGTATCATGTGGTTCTTTACTATAAAACAAGTGCCTTCGGCAGGTATTAGATAAGACGTCAAAGGAGCTAATGTGTAAAAGGGGAAAGAATATCTATTTTAAACATGCTTCAATAAATGTCCAGTAAAAGTTACCTAAGGGTTAAAAAAATATATGTGTGGCTCCGACAATCCAACCGACCCCACTGAAAAGGCCCTAGTCCAGACCCTAAATAATTTTCATGAAACATAAAATTAAAAAAAAAGAAAAAAAGGTTTAACGACATCCTTCCCTAACAAAAAATGATCGACCCTGGCTGAAAGATTTTATTGAGAAACTGGCAGTCGGATGCAGTTATTTTGCAGTAAAGTCAACTCAAACACAGTATTTTATTTCAACTTGTCTGTTATGGATGGCTTCTTGGGCCGGGGACAGAGCATAACTCCATAGCCACAGTTGTTTGATGAAACATCATAGCCACGGTTGTTTGGTGATCGTCATCGTAATATTTTGCTTGATTCCAGGTGCCCGTTCTCTGAGTTACCCGAGCAAACGGTCGTTAAAGTAATTTGAAAACATGACGCACTATATTAATTTTTATCTGCTGGTGAGGTTGTTTCTAAATCAGATAGTATCATCAGTTACAAATCCAAATGAAACACGATACCTCGACCCAGAAAAGCATGCATCATTTTGAACATGGCGCATTGTATTGCGGGACAGTCACACAAAAATACAGTTGATTTGCATTTCAAAGTGAATTGGGGCCACAGCATATATCATATCATTATTGATGTTCTGAAATATTTGCAAAATACATACTTTTGGTTTTATATATTAAAACCTCCCAAGATCGCCCCAATACTACTATTCTCATTTACAACACAGTGGGTGCAGAATCCACAATTTTCAATATGGTAGCCAACTTTGTGGGTTAGTGCCAATTCGATATTTTGAAGAGGTAGAATCCACAATATATGTGTGATTAGTGTTAATGCAAGGTTAATTTGTCAAATGAATGTAATGTAAAATATATAATGGGACTTTTCCAGTGTAAACAATACCTAAAAATGTAATTATAACGGCTTGAAATTATGAGTAGTTGGTGGCAGCGGGCTCCAGAATAAAACTATAGTATCAGACACTGAACACGCCTCCAGGTTATGCATTAAGTAGCAGCACTAGTCGGACCTGCCAAGCTCCCCTGCTGAGGGAAAAGTGGAGCTTAGGGGACAAGGTTGCCTCGATAGTGGATACGGGTCCGAAAGTATCGATGGGTTTCTTTCATTCCAACATGAGCCCGACTTTGGAATGCCTTGCCATTAAACATAAAAAAATTGGCCTCCTGTCAACTTTGACAAGATACATCTTACAGTTACTTGTTTCCTGATAGGTGCGGGCAGTATATACACACGCCCAGAAAGTTAAATATTTTGATCATTCGTCTTCGAGTTAATCTCGCACTAAGCGCCCATCTATTCACCTTATTGAAAGTCCCAGCTGCTCCTGCGGTTGTCCCTCTGAAACTGTGATCCATTATTTATTGCAATGTCCATTTCTTAATATCCCAAGACAAATTCTTTTGGAAACGATTTCAGACATCATCGTGAATGAAAACCTAGAGCTTAACTTTAATAGAATATGGAATAGGAGGAGCGAGAATAGAAGCCTCTACTGCTCTCATATAGAGAGCATTTCAGTCATTCGGGGCTACAGTAGTATATTCCCATTACTTTTCATTGTAATTTACAGCTTGATAGCTTTAAATTCACTTGTTGTAGAAACAGTAAAATTTGTGTGGTAAAATCATGTACCTAGCTGAAATGTTGGCATCAATTTTATTCTTGCAGCTTTAAAAGTAGTCTTTTTATTAAAAGTTAATTTAACATGCGATCTAATGGGAATACACATCTCTAGCCCTGAAGAATTATGTGTATTGGATATGTGTATTCAGCTGAATACACAGATAATTGATAATTGTGACCTGTCCTATTGTAAAAAGTGCATTTACTACAATTTGGAATTCACATAGCATCACATGAGTGTAACTGTATACTTGTTGATGCAACTATGCAGTCCATTGAAAGTTCCAAATGATTACCTTCAAGTACAAGTAATGCAACTGTATTCACGGAATGTCAAACGTCTGTAACAAATTGCCTCGGCATTTTGCTATCAGCACATTTCCTACCGGTTATTCTGCTTTTGTACTATGTCTTCTTTCGTCTTTCTTTTTCAGCTGTAATGTATGAAATATATACCTGTCTCGATGTACTTGTATTTATTCGAGGAAGGGATTTGTATTAGCCTCCACCTATATCCCCAGTCCTCATTAAAGAAATAAAGTATATTAGTAGGAAACCCCCTAAAATTAAGAAATAGTTTTCTGCCAGAACTGTATCATTTTTTATTTTTTTCATTTTATTTTTATTTGTTGAGCTTCAATCAGCAGTACATATAGATAAAAGGAAAATAAAACATCACAACACATTAAAACAAATACTGCCGACTTGGAAGAGTCAAACAGGTGATTACACCTATACAAGTTGACTCCCCATCTATGATTGGCGATAAAGATGACTACAGCTATCACTTGATAACAATGGTGATGATTGATTAAAAAGGCCAAAGACGATAAAACAAATGACCGCGTTTAAAATACAAGTATAAGGAGCTCGAGCAGATTATCTCACGTAAAATAATTCGTCAAATTAAGATACTTAGTATCATTTATACTTGTAAAAAGTTTACAAAAATCGTAAGCAGTCGATCACAATAATCCGCTACCTGCATTTTGGACAGAAACACCTGCTCAGGCATGTACACGTATTCGACGAGTCAAAATACTTTTGTTGCAACTTGCTGTAGTAAGTATTTAGTCTACTTTTCCAAAATATGGATAGATTGAAATTCACGGACATGGGAGGGTAAGATGTTCCAAGTGTAAAGAGAGCGATTTACATAGGATGAACGGAAAGTTTGTTTTACATTTGGTTATTTTTAAACGTAGACTACTGTCGAAAGTATGTAAATTTCTCAAGTCTGTTTGAATGGGGAACATATTGAAGAAATCTACCTCGTCATAAACTTTTAACACATTTGTACAAGAACGCAAGATACAGTTGTTCACGCCTATAAGATAATGGGAGTAGATTACATTGGGCAAGACGGGACTCGCACGATTCAGAGAAGGGACACCCTGAGATGCATCTGGTCGCTCTGCTTTGAGTATTTTCCAGCGCCATTAGATTTTTATCAGGGTCATTTTATGCATTTCATGACCAACAATTACACGGTAAGAAAACATTGCGCAAACCCAAGCTGGTGTCTGTATTTTCAAAAATTAGACGAGCACAGAAGTATCATTCCAAACCAAATTGCAGAAAAATGAATTTAGAATCTGAATAACTATCAAATGTAATAATAATAATAATTATTCTGTCACGTGTATGGACAAAATATTTTTAAAACAGATGATGTTGATATCACACATAGTTATATATCACACCACATTAGTGATCGATACCCATAATGTTACCAGAGTTTATATTTTGAAACTAAAACGTCATACAGTACTGCGTCTTTACAAGTTCATTTTCTGATAGTGTTCCAGTTTTTGCCCTTCTCCCTCTTCTTTAAATGAGACATTTCTCTCTCTTTTTCAAGGAGACATCTTCCTAGAGTAGTTGTGAGTACATTTCTTGTGTATTTTCTATTTCTTATTCGTGGATTTATGTTTTATACACATATCAATTTATTCACTGTATCCACGAGTTATTTGGATTCTATTCATGATCAATTTTACGTCACGGAACCAGTCCGTGTGTTCATTTAGATCCTACATTCCACAAACATATTGAAATAGCAGTATAAAGGATGTTGCTGTATGCTGAAAACATGGTGCCCAGTTAAGGGGGGAAAGTAGCAGAAAGATTTAAAGAACTGAATATATCTGTGCAGTTGTATATAAAATAGGTGCGATGAATTTATTTAAAATCAAAGATGAGCTGACATGTATTAAAAACATTATGTTCATTTTTTTTTTACATTTATACAACAGCATTATAGACAGCATAATTTATATACCCTGCCTGCTGTGTATTGCCAGAGACTCAAACCAAATGACTGCAAATGCTTTTATACAAGCATGCATGTACAAAACGCTATTACGCATATCTCCCACGTGAGTATTAGCTGTTATTTAACCGACATCAAACGGCTTGCACATCGGTTATTACGAATCTATTTTAATATTGATCAAGAAACCATATGTTTATTCATTTACTCCACTTTCTGTCTGTCTGCCTCCGCTGGCGTATCGAATCTTTTTGTCTATTTTACGTATAGTTATAAATATTAAAGCAACAGTTGTAATCAGCCAGACCTACCGGCGCAATATACTATTTGCAAGCTGTACTTGCAATACTTCTTTGAGGTCTGTGTGTAAGGAATATGATACCATCAGCACTCTGTGATTCAATGAAAGCGAGGGTTGTTAACTAAATTATTTTCGCTTTGTGTATTGCCAGTTTAACCCACGTAATGATACAAATACTGCGCTTTAAATATTTTAAAACGACTGGGAATAAGCCTCAAATAATGTCAAGCAAATGATCTGTCAACGTAACTGTATTTATACAAACTGGCAAAATCTGATCCGGGAAATTGTATCGTAAGATGCAACGGTTACTTGGGACTAAATAACTTGGACCGGATTAAATTGCATCTTGATCTTCGTCTTGACACTTTTACCAGCGACCGCTAACGTAACATTAATTCTTTCAGTGCCAGTCACGTCCAAAGTCGATCAACTAAAGTCAAACTAGTCTGATATCATTAGGATCCCAGATTCGTATTCCTCGTAAAACGACCTTTCATTCAAGTACCAGCATGCTTATAGTTCCAGACAAAACATCCCAAATCAACAGCTTTTATTGGTGCGCGTTGGGCACATTGTCCCCAATGCGCGCCGAGTTAAAGCTGTTGAGTCAGTCTAAAATTTGCACTTAAAGAGTTAAGTTTTTTTTTTCAATTACTGCATGTTCCTGAATATCAGAACATGCATTCGAATTTTGAGTTGTCTTTTTAACGAAATCATATCAGCCCAAGTGAATAGAACAGGTAATCGAAACAATTTGTTAAATGGAAACAAGCATGGTACACACGATACTTGTTCACCACGTGCTTCGCTACATTCTGGAAATATAAGCAAGCCAATGGGAAAAGTTTTAATCATAGATGTGCTTTAAATAGAGAATCAAATTTCTAAAGACTTTGACTGACTACGAAAGTTAAGCCAGTGCTTTACATATACTATCCTTCGTGCCTTACATATACATAACTCAATACATAATCTATTTGTTCAGGATGTCCCATGGTCAGTCGCTTAAGGCTTCCATGTCTCTCAACGTCGGCGCCAAATTTACGTTCCTTTGCAGGGATTATCAGGCATGGAGTCCACCTTCAACATTCTTGACGAAATTTCACTTCTCGCCCCAGTTTGCAGATAGAGGCATTGAATGCATTGCATTGCTTTGTACAGCTGGTTGCTTCAGTATTCTTCAATAGTTTTCGTGCTTATGGATTTTTCTTAGACTTCATAACCACCACTAAAAACGTTTTCCTTCAGCTTTCTTTCCAACCGCTCCAGGCTGTATCGAATTGACAGAGAGAAAACGACTTTATAATTAATATCATCATCATCAGCAGCAGCAGCAGCGACAGCACCACCATCATCATAATTATTAAAGTGTGTGTCTCAACCACACTTTCGGTTTTTTCTTGAATATTTTCCTTATTCTTCCTTCTTTACCAGTGAACTTGTCTTTGGCTCTTTTCTCTGACATTATTATACATAGAAACGCCAAACTTGGCATGATTGTACCTCCATACATTTAGTTTGGCCGTTATATACAGAGGAATGAAGATATGTTAAAAATTATGCAAATTAGGGGCATTTGAAATTGTAAATCTTGAAGATGTTCAAAAGTACAATAGATAGAGATGTCCTTCCAACTTCTACTAGAGGGTTATTGACCATCGCGCATCTAATGAATTGAAAACAAAATTTGTAGAAGTTTAGATGATGCTAATTAGCAGCATTTGAAACTTTAAATCTTGAATATCTTCAAACCTATTTTATACATAGAGATGTTGTTTCAACTTCTACTAGGGGATTATTGACCATTGCGTCTCTAATGAATCTAAAGTAAAAGTTAAAGTAATTTAGATTATGCTAATTAGCTGCATTGAAAACTTTAAATCTTGAATATCTTCAAAACTATTATATATAGAGATGTCATTTTAACTTCTACTAGGGGGTTATTGACCATTGCGCACCTAATGAATTAAAAACAATAGTTGTAGCAATTTAAATTATGCTAAGGAGCACCATTGGAAATTTTAAATCTTAAGTAACTTCAGAAGCTATAATCAATGCAGATGCCATCCCAACTTCTAGTCCTATGTTATGGAGTAGTATGCAGCCATAAGCTTCGAAGACACACACACACACTGATTTGCTTTGCAGCAAATCATCTTTTCTAGTTATTACTTTTCGATAGCGTGTAAGGTGGTCTGTTTGTGAGGTCGTCAAGGATAGTCAGCAGTGGACCGGAAGCGACCTACTGGCTAAAAGATGAACAGAATTCCACACGGATTGGGACTACATTACATGACTGCTCCGCTTTTGTGCAGTTACCAGTGTGTAAGTCGTTGCCCCTAGCCCAACTTAAGCATCTTGTTATAGAGTCGCCAGAGTCAAGGTCAGTCAAATGCACGCTATAAGGCATGATGTACAGAAACGGCCAATAACCGACAGCCAGATGCACAAATGCATAGACCGTCTAAATGATCCAACCTGTAAGAAAGTGTTATTGTCTAACTGCTACATTTCCAGACTAGTAGATTATTTTCTTGTTACGGCAACTATTTTAATTACGGTGAAATAATACTTTCGTAATAAGTGCCACATACACCAGTTTAATTTTTTTGTACACTTCGCTTTCTTTTCATTGAGTTTTTTTTTCCTGTTCGTTCTTTGGTTTGTTCGTCGAATTTTCCACACCCCTCATTCAATTATTTTCCCGCTCACTGCACGAATGCTTGGTTGTTTCGGTGCTTGCTCAGTTGGTTAACTGCGCAACCCATGAAGTAGCAAATGTAAATATGGATGGAAAGTTAATTCTCTACACTTTTTTTTTTGTCTATTTCTGCAACACGACAAAACCGTTTAAAGAGTTTTTTTTTTTTTTTTTTTTTTAATAAAAACGACATAATAATACGTTGACTGCTATTGTGTGGTACGGACATTTCAATGGTGCCCTAACTCATGGATCTGCAATTTGCATAATGTTCTCAAGCGCTGTTACCATTACGATAGTAAGCAGCCTTTTGGATCTGGTGGTACGAAAATCTTTATGAAGATGTGAACTGTTCAGCGGTTGATCTCGGCACCTTGGAAGAGTTGTTGATTTGAGATACATATTTCAATCTGAAACTTTAGTCGTCGTAATCTTGCTAATGATGATGATGATTACGTCAACGACGACGACGATGACGATGACGATGACGATGGCGATAACGATGACGATGACAATGACGACGATGACGATGATGATGATGATGTTGGCTTCGACTGGGAATATGCTTTGGTCACTATGGTATTGTTTCAGGAAAATAGATATGTGGACTAAAGGATGAAGTCGGGCCTTTGACGTTCCTTATTTTATACGTATCATATGTAATAATATAAAAAATGAAGTGAAGTAAATGGGTCTACATTGTGGTATGTCCAGCAAATACCCAAGATATAACTTAAATAATAATGCAATTGTGTAAACTTTTGACCCACAATTGATAAACCGAAGAAACTGATAATTGACGCATGAGCCACATTCAAACTTGCTTTTTTCAATACGTCCTACCCCAATTCAGTTTTTTTTTGTGATTACGTCTAATAAATGGCTTCAAAGAAAAAGGTTCACAAAGGCATAAATTTTCAGGATGAATTAGAGAGAGTAATGATTTATACCATGGGATCCTTAAATGATCTGCATCTGCAGTGCTATGAATTAAGATAATACCCATCCTGGACTTTCTAGGTCAAATATCACAGAAACATGCACGCCTGATATAATAAGCCTATATACTCAACTGACAGCAAGTTGGCAGAATTTGTCTGTACTAATGATGGAAATCAAAAGTCAAAGTTGTTGTACAAGCACAAGCGTTTGGGGTCAATTTTTTTAAAATGAAATTTGGGATGTTTCTCGAAAAATAAACAAGCTAAAACCGTCAAATTTGTGCTATTACAATCTCACCAGGTCTGTCTGCCAAAAAAAGATTTTTTCACAACTGTATCTGTTTGTTTCCGATAGTGACAAAAGGTGGGAAATTGGGTTGTTTTTTTTTTTTTGTTTTTTTTTTGTTTTTTTTTTGAAAGTGGTAAAGTTTGTGGGACACGTCACTTTTGGTACGCAGTTAAAAACAACTGATAATTGTTTTAGAAAATCCCTGATACATTTTATGCTGCAGAGAATTTTATGCAGTAAATCAATTTTGATTTGATTAAAATTAAAGATTTCGTTTTGCGGTAAATATCCTTGTGAAACGGACATTTTTCTATTGAATATCTTCAGATTGTATCGGGGCTAAAATTACTAAATTTGCACATTAAGCAGACCACATATATGTCTACCAAAATATCACCAAATCTCAAAATGAAGAAAATTATCCATAATAAGTCAGACATTGCCTCGAAACTGACTCTAGGTCAATAAATTGCAGCGACTGCAATTTTAAATTTGTTCCATTTTTATTTACCACGGACAATGACGTTGCCATGTTTTGCTAATATATCGTTATTCACTGTGCTCACGGTGGATCTCTTCTTCGGTCAAGGTGCCTAGTTTACAATACTTAAAGAAATTTTAAAAGATGTATCGATTTGATGTTAAGTCCTTCTCGACGAATAAGCCGTTGAGGGGAAAGTTGGACTCCATGGGACAACCCCGTCGATCAGGTAATATAATTATATCGCCAAGTGGGTCCTTCCGCCAATACGCAACTGTCCACCATCTCCACAACTATAGGTCTATGAAGTTGGGAACTCTCCGGGATGATTTAAAGATGATGTACATAATCGCATGCAGCAGTGGCTCACTATGGTAACTTATTGTCCCTCAGTAAGAGCCTGTAAATTCCACTAAAGAAATAAATCATTGCGCAAGTGGGAAACAAATCGGTAAAGTTAACCCACCCCGCCCCATAATGATTCTTAGTAAAACACACCATGATAAATGTGTCCTTCTCTGTAGATTATTAAATAAATAGAACACTGGATCAGCAACTTCCTACGGCTTCATTTAACGCTAAGCGATCCGACGTATCGTTATGTGGCATTTTCTTTATTAGAATTACAAGAAAGCATCTCGTGTGGCAAATGTCTTCATTTTATTTTGTATTCAAGAGTTATATGCCACAAGTTGAACCTTTTCCGCGGCCTACTCTAGAAGCATCAGTCTCTAGTGGTTCAAAACAGAAAATATCAGTTAAGTTGTAATTTTAATTCCAAATAACAGTAAACAGTTTTAGTAATGTAGGCTGATGACCTTTGACCACAGAAGTGCTGATGTAACCATTATAGGCCAGCACAGATACGAGCTCAAAATGTATGTATGAGAAAAGTCTCTTCGACACAACTTTGTCAATTCCTTTTGATTTTTGTAGGAAAGAATCACATGCACAACATTTAATGTCAAAGAACAGTTCACAAATTAAGTTTAGTATGGCTGATGAACATTTGTTACCAGGAAATTATATATATATATATATATATGTATATATATATATATATATATATATATATATATGTATGTATATATGTATATATATATATATATATATATATATATATATATATATATATATATATATATATATATATATATATATATATATATATATATATATATTGCAAGCTTGATGTTATTTTGCTGAATGACATTCAGCATTGGCTGCTCAACACTCACATATACAACAAATTTGCAGGGAAAAAAATCATTTGGACTCATATATGCCTTTAGAGGATCACTGAATTTTATGCCCGTCTATGGATGTGACTCACAGCAGACACTGCAACAGCCAAACACAAAAAGCTTCATTTCCATGTGTTGCCTGAGAACAATATGTACGAAGAATCATCCCACTAGGTTCATAACCTACCCATAACATAACAACGGCAAATAAAAGAAATCTTATCCGGATGGGGGACTTTGCAGGAGGCATTGATAAAACTAAGTAGAATCATACGTCGACTGCACAAAATCTATCTATCTATCTATCTATCTATCTATCTGTCTGTCTGTCTGTCTGTCTGTCTGTCTGTCTGTCTGTCTGTCTGTCTGTCTGTCTGTCTGTCTGTCTGTCTGTCTGTCTGTCTGTCTGTCTGTCTGTCTGTCTGTCTGTCTGTCTGTCTGTCTGTCTGTCTATCTGTCCGGCTGTCTGTCTGTCTGTCCGTCCGTCCCGCCCTCCATCAATATATGTATACACACATATATACATACATATATATATCTATATATATATGTGTGTGTGTGTGTGTGTGTGTGTGTGTGTGTGTGTGTGTGTGTGTGTATCAATGTGAGTCAACGAACGACTAATTACAACTGATTGCGGGTGCACTACAGAACTAAAATCTTAAGTGTTTAAGACATTTGTGTGTTGAGGGGAATGGACAATTTGTCGCTACCTAAGAGAAGAATATTAGCTTGTTTGTTACTTGCTACAAGTATACTCAAGTTTGGATGGACACCAGGAGCGATAATAGGGATCACGAAGTTGATAATTTGTACTCTAAAAGTTAAACACTATGTACAGAACAACAGGAATTGTTGGATTTTGAACAGATCAAAGTTAATCTTCGAGAAGCCAGACGTAATTGTGTATGACAAATATTGGCAAATCTGTGTCCTTGGGAACAGGAACATTATTTACCTTAGAAACATTACAGGGTAAAAAAAATAGACGTCAGTTGCTTTTAGTAAGGGTGTTGGAATTTTGAAACACAGGACATGCATTGGATCTCTTCCAAGCATCGGGAAGTGAGAAAGACTTAGAGTTGAAAGAATTTTGTGAGCGGTTTGCAGATCAAATCTGCTGTGTTCTTGAGTAAGATATTCTCAATAATGCCTGATGTGGCATAATGTATGTCCATTCCAACAAAATCAAGGGATGCGGCTAGGAAGCCCTCAGTGTCATGGAATAGTTTCCTAGCTGTAATTTGCATGTAAACTGTAAATAAACCGACGGAAATCAATCGTGTTGAGTGTATCCCTGGTGGTGACATCTTAATATATCATATCACAATATATGGACAGAGAGAAGGACGAACAACACTGTAAAAATGAAGAAAAGTGTATTCAGGTAATGTTGGGGATAAAATGAGAGCCTTATCTGCACCATAATTCAGAAAGACAGACTTTTATAACAATTAATGGCAGATGAGCATGGTATACAAAAATGTGTAATAGGACAATAGCAAGTTATATAAAGTCAGTACATAATTTTGGGACCGTGGGTAAGGGCAAAATGGCTTCGTCCAGGTGAACGCGGTGTATACACGTAAACTTAAGGCGTCAGTTTAATGGATGGTTCACTACGATAAGGTTTAATAGATTTACCTCAAAGGAAAAATCTCAGTGTGCTCAACAGCTCTTTCCAAATCTCCCCTACATGCAATTGCAAAGGCATGTAGCACTAGTTCTTGAATATATTAATCTTGAAAGTTTTATTTCTACCAGTCATGAAACGCTTCACCTTGGCCATTATCAGTTCACTGGCGTTGAAGTCTTACTGGCGGACAGGGGCACAGAGCATCACATGTCCATGTTGCCTGGCAATGACATCTGTTACATACACTGGGGGATATTTGTTTCTTCAAATTATTTGATAAAGTTCTGGTTTTGTAAATTTCGGTTCCTATTCAATACTCCTTGAGGGAAACCCTTCCTGCATGACAGACTCTCTGTGGCTCATGTTGGGAGATATACTGTCTTCTGTTTTATTATTCAGATGAACTGCATCATGAAGGACAATTGCCCTTGGCACTTCCAACACAGGAATAACTATGGTTTCAAACCATTTCATTAATGATTTCGTATTCATCTCACTATGATAGTCTGTATCGTTATGTTTGCCTACAAATACAAAGTCACTGTTGGGCATTAACCCTTCATCCCTATTTTCTGCGTGTATAATCGTAGTATTATCAATCGATGTCCTTTATCAGAGGGTATTTGTGGTAGTTTGGCACATCAATTAGAACGTGTGCTTTGCCAGATGACATTCTAGTTTTGAAGAACTGACCCCCATGCATAAACCCTGCAATTATTTTGGTTTACCCATAATTTATCGGTGAAAATTAGCGAGAAAGCTCTGTCCCTATATTTGTTAACGCGTACGTCTCTCAAAAATTTTGCATGTGCCATGGTAACACCTGCCCTTCTGCACCTTTTGTTTGCCTGCTTTCCGTTTTTTGCGTCAACAAAACCCAAGTTCTCTCAACAGAAACTGTAAATACCAGAATCAAGTTCAAGTGTTTTTTTTTTTTTTTTTTTTTATTATTTTATTTTATTTTGCAAGTGTGGGTAAATCTTCCTTCAGAAAGTCACCTTCCTTGATGCTGCTTTTGATCTTATCCTTCCAGTACATGTATACGCATACAATATCCTGGCTTTTGGCTTCGTTCTGTTTTGCATATGTCCCCAATGACAACAGTATGGTATTATTTGTTTTAAATGATGCCATAACATACTCAACGGATGCGGTAAGCTTTTGTTGAATTCAATTCTGGAGGCATTGTATCCATGTTACTATGTATGAAAACCTTCAATTGCACAGGGTCCACTTGATTAAAGCCTTCGCTAGAATTGGTGGATATCACCAGTTTTGGTTGAATTGTTCTAATCAAGTGACAAAAAACATTCTTACCCAAACATTATAACCCTACAATAGCTTCTTTGCGCTGCTATTAGAATTGGCCTCTGTATGATTTGATTGACCAGCACTGCAAAATGTACATGGGACTACACAGGTAATTCACTGTACAATATGCGGGATATGTGGTGCCGGAAGTCAAGTGGATGGTTCAGGTTCACCGGTTTGGGTTAATGAAAGGCAACCAGGTCAAAGGGTGGATGAGTTGGTTAGATTCACCAGGTTTTCACCGAAAAAAAATGGACGTCATTATCAAGCGCATGGCTAACTTCACTATTTTCGGTGATGTCTGAATCAATTGCCTCTTAAAACTGATTTGTACTAGTGTTTGTGATTCTAACTTTGAAAGACCTCGTCACCTTTAACAAGCACAACCCAATCACCGATTACCCTCAACCAAAAACAAGCACATAAATGTGAATGATCATCAATTGCATGTGATTCTGTTTTTGGCTCATCCATGAATAGAACACACCCTTCTGTAATTACGTTTCGGTATTTTTAAGAACCTGTGTCATGGTGTGAAATGTAATACAGCGGCATTTTGTCATACTTTACATTTTCATTACATTTCAAAACAAATAAAAATTGTCACGATGTAAAAAAACGATGTATAATACCGCCTTGATTTGTAAAATAAATTACCTTGGCTAAATGTAATTACCTGGTTGTTATAAAACAAAATGGTGGTCCCTTTATACAAGTGAAAAGGCCTTATCAACCGAACACAGTTAAGCCTGCCAATTTTCATGATTACTTGGATTTTGATAAGCTTTCTGGACTTGTGTGTTCTTCATATGCATAAGTGCGGTTCTATATGATACGTACATGATTCATTGATTTTTTTTAATTCATCCGTCCAATCGGTATATATATATATATACCAGGCATGATAAATGTCTACTATTTACATAAAGTTTGCTTGTCTGCTGGGAGATTTAAAGTACATATTTATTTAAAATACAATAACAATAAAAATACTTTTTTTTTTAAACAAGGCATGTTTATAAAACATAGATGACCCCCTACCGTCATTATGCTTGCCCTCATTTCCATGTTGACAGTATTAAAGAGAAACTCATCACTTTGAGAAGTGGATGTAAAAACCAAATCCACTGAAGTGGCTTGTGACTTTGAAAATTACGTCAAGGTCAACCTTCTTTGAAGCTAATCTAGCCTTAAGAAAAGACTCGAAGCATGTACAAAGTAAAATCTCTAGCTGAAAACATTCTACATTTATTAAGCAAGAAACAAATTCAGTAATGTGGCTCCATGACCTTGGAACTTTTATCAAGGTGACCCATTTCAAAAGTTGATTTATATAAGGCTATATTCCTGTGCATTATCAAAGCCATCGGTAAAAAACATCTTAAGTTATTATGCACAATCCAGGTTCACTAATAGGACTCTAAGGTGTGCCCTTTGGAATTTGGGCAAGGTCATCCATCTTCAAAGATGGCCAAGCCCTAATTGAGGACTATAACCTTGTTCAATATTGACCTTATAACTTAAATTCCGAGTTACAACGTAGAGACCAAGTTCACTGCAGTGCCCTTCTGACCTTTGAATTTAGGTCAAGGTGGCCTATCTTCAAACTTAACCTAGCTCTAGATAACAACTATAATCCAATGCGAAATACAGGTCCTATCATTAAAAACCTTTTCCGTTATCGTGTGGGAACCAAAACTTACTTTGATACCCCCCTAAGCTTAAAAATCGGGTCAAGTCAACCACCTTCATACTTCACCTAGCTCATATGATGAAGTATATACTTGGGCACTATCAAAGTCTTATCTTAGAAACTTTTTAAGTCATGGCGCGGAAACCAATGTCTCTCTGCAGACCGACAGACCCGAGCAAATTGAGCTATATGCCCTGCCTTTTTCGAAGGGGGGGGGGACCTAAAAATAAATAAATCATATTTGCTAGTATTTATGTCCTGTTGGCACAGTGATTCCTCGCGCTTAGCACAAACTGCACCAAAAATTAATGAAAAACTAGCTGTGTGATGACCTCTTGTGCCTGTATTAATGCGTTTATTTCAATTTTCACATCCATCCATATGCGTAATTTTTAATTGAATAGAGAACAATGTGTTGGTGCTTAAAAGTGTGTGCAACATTTTTAAACGTACAGTATTAGGAAATCACGAAAGCGTTTTTTTTTCTCAATGATATTGAAGAGTAAGTCAGACACAGGCCTATTTATTCTTTGTATTGTTTTTAATGGACTTGAGTGTCTTCAGATAAATTGAAAATATATTTTTTTTTTTAGTTTTGAACGTCCATGTGTATCATGATATATTGCATTGTGTTTAATAAAAATCTCATTTGGGTGCTTCATGCATCAAACATACCTTTGAGATTTTGAGAAAAAAATCACAGACATTAATAGTAATTTTAAACATGCAGCAGCTGAGGAAAAATAATTAATATCCCGTCGCCATTTTCTGCCACAGTTTGTCGAAAAACAATTAAAAAGTATTTGCACCTGTGATACGATGGTACTAAATATTTCGGTCATGCGGACAAGAATTACCGTGACAGTGAACAATGTTATCCATTTGAAGTGAGATCTCGATCTTTTTAATTTAAAAAACAAAACAAAACAAAAACAAAAACAAAAACCCGCATTTTATAAACTGCCTCCGCTCCCTTTAAAGATATGCAAATAGTCTGCTTAACTGTAACATTAGGTCTTGTCAACACGAAAAAGCAAAACGATACTCTTCTGAATATTTTTTATGAAAATTGTCATTGTGATTTTAATCTTTACAGATATTTTGTAGGACTCTTTCCTATAATTATTTTAATAGACAAAATCTTACTGTAAACTCTCTGAATGTATTGGCTAGACACAAGTCTATGCAACAATAAATGTAGCCTACTAGGCCTACTGTTTATCGATGCTGGCGTGCGACCAATAGGTCTATTGGTACTTATTGAGGCTCTGATTCCAACTTCGAAGGATTTTGGCCGAAAGGTACACATGACGTGGAAATTGTGTCCGTGATCCAGGGCATCCATCATGTCCATGCGGAGGTAAGTAAGCATGGTGCCTACATGGCACATGCAGTTTATACAATTGTGTCCGCGATCCACGACATCCATGCAGAGGCAGGCCTAAGGGCTGTTCCAGAAAGGGTTCTCCCGGAGATTGGTGGCAACGACTCCAACGTCCTGTGGCTCGGAGATAAATAGAAAAAATCATGTCCGGGAAATGGGGGGTATTCCGTAATTAGCATGTCCGCGGTATGGGGGTGTCAGCAAACAAACGTGTCCGGTGTATAGGGGTCAAATTTTACTCGTGCGCCACTATTTTATGAAATACGGCTTATCTCTGTCAAATAGCACTTTGCACTGTAAAGTGGTACATATACAGAGCTCTAGAGTACGTACCCTCTCCTGAGACTTTCGTTTCTTGACAATTAAAGCTGACTTATTATTTTTATATTAAGTTGCACTTTGTGCTGTAAAGTGACACGTACAGAGCGTCTGAGTACTTCTCCCTGGACTTTCGTCCATCGCTCTACCTGAATAGAGGTTAAGTCGGTCTCTACGTAGGCCTATATTTCTTTGCGACAGCAGGTCTTCTATATAATATCACAGTGAGGTTTTCTATAATGTCTCCATATAGCTTTACATTCTTGCATCTGAATATTGTGGATATTTGTTCGCCAAAATAGAGAACGAAAGTATATAGCGACATGGTGTGAAGGGGTGTGGTGTGTATTTCCTATGGATCGAGTCCTCAATAACATTCCCAGTACCATTTTTTTTTTCTATTTAATTTTCGTTCCTCTGGTGTTCTTCGCTGTTATGACCGACTCTAGTTTTTGTGGTTATTTGAGACGGGTTTTTTTTTTTTTTTTTGCTTTTCTTTTGTTTTTTTTTATTTGTTCCCCTGGTGCTCTACGCTGTTGTGAGTGTCAGTGCTCGAAACGAATTCACTCAAGTCAATACAGTCAAACATGTGATATTCATATTCCTTATAAAAAAGACAAAACCTTTCATGCAATTAAGGCCAGTTTCATGATATTTTTTTGTTTGGATCAAGAGCCTTCCTCCGCGCTTCACACGCAATGCCCGGGAAGCACGCCCATGAAAGCTTTCAACTGAGTCTAACTTAGCAATTAAAGTATCAGTGAGGTTTTATTCTCTGTTGGCTCAAAAAAAAACACACACTTTTAGAAATATTACAGATAACCAGAGGTCTGTGATAGCGGAGCTATCAATTATAGGTTCCTTTGATCGCCCAGCTTTCACTCGTCCAAGTGTCCTCCCACCTACAGCTCCCGTCGCTCAGAGTCATAGCTGCCCTTCCCACAGCAACCACCCGCTCAACCCAACCACCCCTTTCCCTCTCCCCTGCTTTATTATTCAATAGAGGGAAGGAAAGGTAAAATTCGACCGATAGCAATTTTGCATATTTGTTACACTCAGGATGCTGTGCACCTTCATTGTCCTTACTTCTGAGGGTATCTTGTTAATGTTCCCCTATCTATGTGTGCACCTTGTCTCCCCATCCATCCAGCCAAACCTTATCCGGGCCATATTTCCCATACCGTGATCACCTCCGCCATCCAAATTTTGTGCCTGGAAGTTGTTCCCACGATCCCAAATTCTTTCTATAGGTTTATGAGGATTGGCTGTCTAATGAACATATCTCCAGATTTATAACAATAATAATAATAGTAATAATAATAATAATAATAATGATAATAATAATAATAATAATAATAATAATAATAATAATAATAATAATAATAATAATAATAATAATAATAATAATCTACAAAAGAATAAAGCATAAGCATTTCTATGAATAGCTGTGGCATCATTGACTTTACCTCAGGTCGCGAGGCCCACAAGGTGAGCCAAGGGTTTGGTTGCAGAGTAAACTCAATCAAATGAATTCGACACTGGCCTCTTTGGGGGGGGGGGGGGGGGTGGTGTCTTGATACAGTGCATTTTTTCCCCTCAGATGTACCTTTCCTCGGAACAGTGTTACATAGACAGGAACGGGTATGCGATTCACTATAAAGGCCTTTTTTATCCCATGTGTGTGTAGTCCACACTAACCACGTTCTGCACCGTGTACAATTTATTGCCGATCCACACGCCCGTGTAAAACGGTCGCGTGCATGCCCTACTTTCGCGCTGACCACTTTTTTGTGCGTGTGCACCTAAGATGTTGATTTATCGTCTGCTGTGGTATTCGTCGTTGATTGCTGTTTCGACAAAACGCTATAATTTTTTTATGTGAAATGGTGGAGAATACTCTGGACTACACAAACATGGGATAAAAATGAAACAACACTCTTGCAATTACCTGGCCGTAAATTCTGCATGTCACTCGCGTACCCGTGAACAGGAAGGATACACTTAGTCCATGAGCTGAAGGCCCAATTTTGACCAACTGGTACCATCTGAGGGCACCAAACTTAACAATGCTTTTTTGATTGGTGTATGTCTCAGGAACTCAAAACAGCATGATGGATTTTTCTGCGGCACAGCTTTTAGTCAGTATTCGCAATTTAATAGACGTATGTTATTTTGCATAAAAGGTGAAAAAAATTCTGCACAGTGATTTTTTGATGAGTATACATGTCACAAGGCAAAAGGTAACAAGATTTGAATCACAGTTTGTTAATTGAAATGAAAACTTGAGAAAATGGAGGTGCTTATCAATTTCAATAAATGTGCAAAGACTGCTAATCATTGCTAATCAATATAGATTTATAATAGTGAAAGTGCTAAACATTGTGGAATAAGGTAACTTAAACAGGTCAATATATGCCTCAACCGAACAACCGCTAATCAACTTTGAGGAACTTTCATACACTGCTAAACAATGCTAATCAATATTTATTCATGGTAAGGAAAGTGCCAATAAGACAGTCTACCTGTTTGGAGAAGTTGGAACCCATATACAAGCTAGGGTTACCCATATGCAAGAAAATGTATACCGCGACGTACGTAAATTGTTTTTTCCTGTCACTATATATCTAATTTACATTACACATATTAGCATATCACAATAGATACCACCTTTTGGCCAAATTGAATTGTAAATTTGAACATATAAAATCAATTAGATGCAGGTTGTTGAAATGAATGTAGATTACTGTTGATTGTAAATATTACAAAACCAAACTATTATGTGCAATAGTTGTAGGTTCATTGTATGGACATGACATCAGAATTAAAGGACAAATAACATTTGTCAGAGTTTAACCAATGTATGGAACCGTTTAGAAACAACAGACGAGGAACTTTTGCAATGGTAGCTAGGAATGAAAACAGAAGAAACGCAGACTTCCCTACATACAATAAATTTCAGGTATTTCAACCTAGACATGACACAGACCTATTGGACAGACAAAACCAGGGTCAGAGATATGAACTAGGCCTAAATGTAGAAATTGAAGAAGTTTCCTTCTTCAGAAAGAGGACCACGCCCAAATACACGATGGCGCCCTCTGCAAGAGCAAAAAGGCTACACAAATCAAAGAGGACAAAGGCCACAAACAAACCAAAGACAATCAAGAGAAGCAAGAGATACCTACCAAAAAGAGCAAAGATACAACAGATGGAGAGAAAGAGCGCAATAATACCCCCAACAGCAGGAGCCAAGAAGAAATTAACTTCAAATACATCTATTGTTAAAATTATAAACTTATCAAGCAAACAATTGACACAAGGACAAGTAAAGTTACTTAAAAGGGATTGAAATTCACATCGACACCAAGAAAAAAAAAACAGAAGAACAAGTGTGTGATATTTTAAAATTTTGTCGTACATTACGTCTGAAAGAATTTTTCCACAATACAGATACGGAATGGGATGAATCACTGGTCAAAGGAAAAAGTTCTTTCAACCCTCCTAAAAGTCAAATTGAGACATTAGAAAAATGTATTGACAGACTGAAAGAAGTTGCGCACTCTCTCCACAAAGTACCTTCACCCACCAACAAAAATAGTTTAACTAAAGAGGAGCTACAAGCTATGAATGAATTGCAAATTGACAATTCTATCATAATTAAGGAAGCAGACAAGGGTGGAGCAGTTGTCATTATGCACACCGATTATTATGCTGAACAGATAAAATCATTACTTAATGATGAACAATTTTATGAGCGATGCAAACCAGACAGAGAAAATAAAGTGATTGATAAATTAAGAAAATTTATTGACAAATATCGTAACATCTTTACAACGAAAGAAAAAAATTATCTGGATGGCTTGCAGTCAAACACAAGTAATTTATACGGCTTACCGAAAGTTCATAAGTCTGATATTATCAAAAAAGCTATAAATGAACAGGATCGTATATACATGTACATATCATTCAACCTACAGAATGAAAATTCCTACCAATCGTCGCAGGACATGTATGCAATACGAGCAGGCTTAGTTAACTTATAAAGGAAATTTTGAAACCGTACTTATTGCATGTCAACAGCTACGTGTGTGACAATATCGACTTCATCAATAAAATATTACGAGAGCAAGTCAAGGATCGGTATTTAGTCAGTTTTGATGTGATTAATTTATATAGTAACATACCTCATGAGTTAGGAAAGCGTGCGATTGAATACTGGCTGAACAAATATCCTGACACAAAAAATCAACGTATCACAAGATAATTTATTGTGGAAGGTCTTTCACTAATATTAGAAAATAATGTGTTCAGATTTGATGGAGAATACTACATACAGAAAAAAGAGTGTGCGATGGGAACTAAATTTGCACCAACTTATGCAACACTTAGTCTTGGATATCTAGAAGTTTTATTATACGAAAAACTTAGAAATACATCCGAATCCTTCGCCACGTATTTTTAAAGGAACTGGAAATGTTATCTAGATGACTGTTTTATAATGTGCACAAAGTCGCTATCAGATTTACACGATTTTCACCAACTTTTAAATCAGCTTGAACCAAGTATTCAATATGAAACGAAATATAGTCAATGTGAATTGGAATTTTTAGACTTGAAAGTTCTTCTAAATGATGGGAAGATTTCATTGGATATATACTACAAGAATACAGATACTCATCAGTATGTGCCATTCAATTCATGTCAACTACGGCACATCAAGACAAATATCCCATATATTGAAGCAAGAAGAATCTGTACAATTGTAGAAAATACAAATAGAAAGGCAACGCATCTGGATAAACTGAGAATTTTTCTAAAAGCCAGGAACTACCCAGAATCACTCATTTCAATGGGTATTCTGCGAGCTTTAAGTGTAACACAAGAATCATTAAGAACGGACCGCAAAAATTACAAAGGGAATGAAAAAATCTGGTCATGATCACAAGATACAATCCTAACAATCTAGTGATAATACCACAATTACGTGAAACCCTTAAAATCTTGGAAATGGACCCCTTACTCGGAGAAATATTTAAAAATCTGAATTTTTTTCAAGCCAATGACAGCCTCGTAATTTAAAACAAAATTTTACGAGAGCAAACTTTGAATCAAGGGACAGTCAAGGCGGGAGCAAAAAATGTGACCTTCCTCGTTGTAAGAATTGTATAAATATGATAGTTACTGATACAATTTTGCTGGACCCAACAGGAAAGCTCCTAAACTTTCAAATTAGAACAGAAATGGACTGTTTGAGTAAACATTTGATTTATGCGATTGTCTGCAGAGGATGCAATGAGGTATACGTTGGCTCTACAGGCAACGAACTACGCAGGCGCATGACTGTACACAGACAGCAAATACGGGTGCCTGAGATACGGCAAATCCAGCTCAGTGAACATATTGATAGTTGTTCTAATCTTGTGCCTAAGTTCTTTGAACGTCCCATATATCAGATGTCAAATGATTCTGACATAGAAAGAGAGCAAAAAGAATTCATATTTCAACGTAAATACAAGCCTTGACTGAATAGTGTAATTTAATAATTATAGTAATCATGGACAAATTATGCCTATTTTCATTACGAGACGTTTATTATTAATTGATATGGCAATGACGTCATGTAATAGGCCTAAATCAGTAACGTAATAAATGAACGTCATAATGTGCTTCTATGCTAATAGATTTCACTATAACAGCAGAAAACGTCAAGATTATACTGGACTGAAATTATTTCAACATCTATGCGTTATGGAGCTTGACAATTAATGCATAAAAATGCTGAAACTGGTCGCGCCTGAAACGCAGGAACATGCTTTTATAATTATATATATATATTGGTCAGCATACATAATAGAGGACTGGTAAGAATAGAAATAAATGCCGTGGATAACTGTGCTTAAAACGGATTTTGTCTCCTTTCATATAATTTTATATAACAAAAATCCTAAATGTACCTGCCCACAAGTGTGTGACCTTCAGAGTAATGTCAAGGTCACCAAAATTTAGTCATAATCATGCAGCACATAATCACCTTCAAATAGTAAAATAAAGGAAAGTGAGATTATACATGCCAAAAATGTGAAATTCACCAGGATATATATGTGTCTTACAATGGAGGAATAATCTCCGCAGACCTACCGGTTATATCCTCCACAAGGATGTGACCTTGAAAATAGGGTCAAGGACCAAAAAAATATAGGGATCAAAGGATGACCCAGAGGCATGTTTGCACCATTTTTCAAGAGATTTGGACCATGTATTCATGAGGTATTGAAATTGCAGAAATGCAATACTTGATCTACAAGCTGAGTGCACCCCCCCCTAAAAAAATCCAATCAATGTGGGTATAATAATTGCTTTTTTCCTGCCCGTGTGGATTCATTTAGTATTTATAGGTCGCATGAAGTTCATTGTGCCAGCTGTTAACTGGATACAAACATGATATGTATATTTCAAGTATAATTATAATGTAGAGGCCAACTATAACAAAACACGATTCACCATATATAGCATTTTTGGGCCGTCTGGGTATAAAATTTAAAAATTGCAATAACGGGCTCCAGGTGGGCTTCTGGAAAGTCCATCATGCATTTTTGTTATACCCTAAGGTGTACCAACGCAGGTATAAAGGTTTCGTTTGGTGCCCTCAGATGGTACCAATTTTCAGTCTGGCTCATGGACTAACTCGATGGCCCTCCTGCGGCAGGCTGCATCTCGTGTATCCTTCCACTCCAGGGGTACGCTCGTGCCATACAGAATTTACGGCCAGATACGCACACTCGTGTAGTTTTTTTTTTTTTTTCGGCCCACCGCCAGCCTGCAGTAACCCTGCAACATAGGTGTCAGTCATCCTGACAAGTTTGCCGCATAAAGCACACCCAATCAGCGGGCAAGTAATGAAACCAATCTTCAGCTTGCAAAGCTGACTGGGATACAGAACTTGGAACATTCCCTCCCCAAGAACCCCATAAAATGTGTTTTAAAATTTGGTTGATGTGTTTCACGGTTGTCAACAAACAAACTATGCTTTGGTATTATGGAGTAGTCCGACCCAAAAAAACAATGAGTGAGTGCTTGTAACCCCATCAAAAGCGGTTTGACCTTAGAACTCATTTTTCTCACAAACAGAATCGCTAAAATATGCTTAATAATTTTGTTTTCATTTTCTACAGTTTTGCTACAAAAACCATCTGGTTTTCGCTAATGTCTTCCTAATGTGCTGATCTAAAAAACGCATCTCAGACTTTCTGTATGATGCCTAGTTCCTTCACAATACTAGCAGAAAGTCGAAATCTTTTGATCCGTCCACGCCGTGTCATCGTTTCAACTTCCAACTCCCATAGCTCATCAACAGCACAAAACACGGGAAAACAAAGCGCGCTTTTGAAGACAGGTACTAGATTTTTTTATTTTTTCAGAGAAGTGTTTTTGACAGTACCTAAAACTGGAAAGATGAATTGACGTCATTGGAAAATAATGAATTTTGTTTTCCGCAATTGCTACATGAACACATAATTTAGCAAGTGATTGCCGCCTGTGCCATTTGATTCTCTGGAAAGTTTACTTTTCCCTTTATGGGAATAAACATGAACTATGATGTCCTTACGTCAGTGCTTCTAGAAGATACAGCTCCACTCATGTTTATCCAGTCATAATGGCAAGCCCTAAATCAATAGTTTTCCCTGGCCCGGGTTGGGCGCATTGCGAGAAAGATATTGAATCACTCATTCTCTGACCAGGAATGTGATAGTATACTGAACCCCAATGAAAAGTATCCACATGCCAATTTTGAAGTATTTTATTGTTTATACTTGAAACATTTCATACCTAGACGTGCTTAGAACTTAACAAAGCATTCACTTTTCTGGCGTAAAAATAATGTCACGCTCTACCGACATTAACGTCACTTACAGGCAAAAAATGTCATTAACTGCCCTAATTGAAAGTCACACAAATTTTTCTGTTCAATATGGGATGTGGCCACCTCGAGCATCAACACATGCTATACATCTGCAGCGCATACTGCTGACCAGGGTTTGAATTCTGTGTTGGGGAACATTATTCCATTCTTCCTGCAGAGCTTGGATCAGCTGGTTTCGGGTAGTAGGCCTAGGTGTCCTCCGTTGAATACCTTGGCCTAACTGATCCCACAAATGTTCAATAGGGCTCAGATCGGGTGAGAACGCTGGCCATTCCATGACATTGATGTTGTTCTCATTGAGAAAGTTCATTGTTAATCTTGCAGAGTGTGCACGTGCATTGTCCTGCTGAAAGATCGCCAGATCTTGATGCTGCTCCATAAATGGGACCATGTGCGGCTCCAGCACCTCATCAATGTACCGCCTAGCATTGAGGATCCCTTGAATGACCACTAGGGGTGTCCGGTAGCGGTTGCTGATGCCTGCCCACACCATGACAGAGGGTCCACCCCATCGATCTGCCTGACGGACACAGGCATCTGCATATCTCTCCCCAGTCCGGCGCCACACACGTTCTCTGCCATCTGCTCTGCTGACACAAAAACGGGACTCGTCAGTAAAAAGGACGGTATTCCACTGCTGGCGAGTCCACCTGGAGTGTGCTCTACACCACTGCAGTCGTCTTTCTCTTCTGGGTTGGGTCAGCAGGTTACCCCTGTAAGGTCTTCTGGCTGTTAGGCCACTGCTCCTCAGTCGCCTCTCCACAGTAGAACTACTGACAGGACGGTGATTCACCCCTTGAGTCTCACGGGCTGTTTGGGCTGCTGTACGGAAACGGTCTCGCAGGTGCATCAGCCGGATGTGACGGTCTTGGCCAGGTGTTGTCACTCTTTCTCGGCCAGGCCTAGGCCGATCATCTACGGATCCAGTTTCTTGTTGCCGTTCAATTAGTCGTTGGATGTTGCGCCGAGTACACCCCATTCTTTGTGCGATTTGAGTGATTGGGACTCCACCCTCTGCAAGCCCCAAAGCATGGTGTCTTTGACCTTGGCTCAGACGCGGCATGATCGCCTCAACACACCTGAGACCACTGGCTTTTTTCTTGGCTGAACATCCCTTTTTAAAGCCACTGAAAACATCAGGTCATTTTAGCCATCCAATAGGAGTGGTGGTCAGAAGCCATATTCGGTGCACAAAAGTCACATGCATTATGTAACAACCCAGCAAAAGTTAAAAAGTTGTCCTGAATGACCCTGATGTAGGCTCCAAACCATGCATATATGCACACACAGTACTTAGTAACTTACAAAATTAATGTGTAAATTTTTCTATGTGGATACTTTTCATTGGGGTTCAGTATAATTTTGCTTTTGATTCCTAATGAATACCTAAGATACTAAGATAACGAATGTAAGTCATCATAATTTGGAGTCATCTTGGTCTTCAGAATTAAGGTTTAGCAAAGATCACGCGATAGATATATTCTGAAAAGAGGAAAAGATAATGTAATTGAATCCGTTGACGCTATATTAATATTGCACTAATTATAACATAAAAAAATCACACTGACAAAGTGGTTTTCTTGTTAAAAAGTCTAAGGAAATTTATCCGGTGCATTACATGTGTATTTCGGCGACTAAAGCATAAAGCTATGATTTCTAAACCAAAAGGTAATGTATATTTTGAAAAAATACACGGAAATCTTCCAGTCTGGAAGTAGTATCATCATCATCATCATCATCATCATCATCATCATCATCATCATCATCATCATCATCATCATCATCATCATCATCATCATCAATGTTGTGAAAATTAAAACTAACAAGACTTGATTGTGAGTTCATGATTAGTACACACAACAGAGAATTGTTTCCTTCGCTCAGTGTATTTTGTGACGTGACTTTTTTTTAACTGGAATAAGATGTGACTGGTCTTTGGAGCTTAATTATGGCAAATATGTACATGTACCGGTGGTTTTCAACATTCCCGTCGATTTCAAATCAGCAAATTTCTTTTTGCTGCCACCTCTTGGGGGTTTTTGTCTGAACAGGATTCAAAGTAATTGGCAGAGGCTTAAAGGTGAACCTACCACAGAATGCTAATTAAGTCCGTAACATGCTTCCAACCGGGTCTTCGTTTTTCGTTTTGAAAATAAAACTCTCCCCGCCCCAGCAAAGTTTCGTATTCTGCCTTTTTTCTATCCCCCAAAATATTTTATCTAGTTTATTTTCCAAAAATGATACATGAAATTAGCACACGAATAGGTTTATGTTATGGTAGAGCGTCTGTAATATGCAATAATATGTACACGGGTTTTTTTAACTTGCTAACGGTATTGCTAAGATATGTAAATCAAAAGAAGTGATTGGATACTTAAGCAATTAGTAACACAAATTACATTTATTGACTAGTTGGACCATATGCAACAGCTAATATTGGTATGGAGCTGGTATCATTCTATAAGAATTAGACACGTAGCATATCGGACCTATGCGTTAAATACATGTAGACAACTGAAAATACTTGGATTTAAAATGCTTATCTGGACTGCATCATTTCTATTGGACAAGAAAAACAAACGTATGAAATACATGCAAAAGGAGTGTCATCTGGCATAATGTAATGTAATTTTAATCCGACCGCAGACCAGCTGGAGCCTGATGTGCCACAGTTTGTTCCTCTCATTTTTTCACTCTCTTTTTGACCAACGCGCATGCAAATGACTTTTAGCTGCAATATTGTGTGTGACATATGTACAACAAGAGGATAAGCCCGTAGACATTGGTTATCTTTTATTTTCAGTACCGATAAATAAAATTGCATGAAACCAAATAAATGGCCTACTTACTTATAAACATGAATTTATACAACCTTATCGAGTTGTTTTGTTTGGACTGAAGATAAGTACGTGCGTAGGTAGGTAGTTACGTGTGCACAGTGCATACACGTATGTGGCAATATTAGGATTTTACTTTCCATTGACCGTTGGAGTAACGTTCCACGCTAACGGGCGCTCTCAGATCCCCTGTAACAATCGTTACATCGCCTGATATTAGCAAAGTCAGCAAGTATTGCAACGTTGAAAGTGGGCCTGTCAAAAGATGTTCTAATGCATTGCCAATGAGCTTTTCTAATATGTTGTGTTTAAAGTGATATTGTTATTTTGCAAATAAAGCGTCTGTATTGCCAAAGGAAAGCTGAAGCAAAGTTACATTTTACTTGCAGTCGTCGACTCTTTTAACCAAGTATTCTGTAAAGCATGAGATTTGAGATGAAAATATTGGAGAAATCTACAGAAAATTTAACCCCTCAATAAATTCTACCGCACGACGTTTTTTAACTATAACGGGAATGCGATGCACCAAAGCATCACAAACAACAATCACAAAGCGCATATGCTTCCCTGCCACAGCTTTCCTAGCTTCACCTGTGTAGCGCATACGCTAGATAATGGAGGACGTCAATCTATATTCATGTTGAAATACACTTTTTATGTATTTTGGCACTATAAGCGAAATACGCAAAAATAAAAATATCAGTAAATAATATCAATCTAAAGCATTTTGAATCTATTTGTACACACACTTACATCGAAAAAAATAATTTCTGGTTACCTACAGGTCGTTCTTACATGTGGAAAGGTCACATTAATAAGGTGATCGTAATGTTCTACATATTGCTGGCGCGCAGAGCTGTTGAGTATTTAATGATGTACATGCATTTCACTGCAATAAGTTGATGACACTTAAAAAAATCAAATTTGGCAACTTTTGCTGATGTGGTTTGATGTTATGCCTTTCTTTACTTTTTTTAGCATTCTACCAACACGATCTAAACACGCAACCCAAAGTCTTCGAGACATCTTCAAAAATGCCACGCTCCTACTTGAAAAGATTGTTATAATAATCATTCTTCTCAAAATAGTCTTCTTCTTTCCCAGAGGTAAAAAGCTACATATACAACCAGCATCAACATCACAGATGCCAACTATTTCAGTGACTGTCCCTGATGCAGATGATGAAAATTGGCATCTTTGCAACATACATACATTTAATGTAAGTCGGTGAAACAACCCCTCTTCTAAAATAAATCGTTTGTGAAACGTGGAAATAGATATATTTATAAATGAGGGCACAACGTGTAAAATGTGTTCGTAGCACTTTAAGAGAATGCTTACCTGGTCCGTAGTTAAAGGCCGATACTGAACAAATGTAGAAAAGGAAGGCAAAGTTTACGCCAGATCTCTTCAAGGCAGACATCAGTAACTGTCTGTGCGTGTTCCTTCAGAGCGATTGCAAGCCCATGTGTTACAAACTAAACGCGAATTGACATGGCAAGACTTAGCCATTCAAAGTCATTCCTCATTGTATCATTTACACTGGCTTCAACCGGTCCGCTCGAATGAAGATAATATATAAAATTAATGTGTACTGGGAGCAATTATACTTATTTGTGTACATCATAGAAGTGAGCTCCCAAGGATGCCACCGGGAATACTGTCACTGCGCTGCACATCAATTGGTCCGAGTCATCCTGTGTCCACGTGCCCTTTCCGCGGCGTTCACACACCTCGGCAACAGTTCTTCTGGTCCATCGCATTATACGTGCATTTATTATCTCCTTTGGCAGGCTGAAAATTATTTGAGCACATTCTATACTGGGCATTTATCATTCTTTGTAAACTTGTGCACATGTACAATTTATTTTGTTTTGCCCACACAGTGCTTCGTGTGCCCATTAGAAAAGAATATTTGAGAATAACCCGAAAACGGATGTACTAATGATTTGTTTACCAATCACTCAATCAAAGAAATCCATGAAGAGCAGAAAACGGAAAGCTTATCTCGTACTCTAAAAGACCCTCGAGCGTGTTAAGATCATCTTAAACCACAAGGCTACAAAATTGTCCTGCTAAGAAACGTGTACAAAATAATCTTTCGCACGCGATGCTTGCCCGAAATATCCTTTTCAATTTATTTGGCACACATGGCGTCCAATTCTTTGCTTATGTGCACTTTGTGAACTACATACATGTTTCATTGAGTGCGACATGTACATTATGAACGATTCTAGAATCTAAAACTCAGGGCAACAGTCTCTGTGGTCTAAAAATTGGACAAAGGTAATTTTTTTTCAGCTAAATAACCTAAAGTTGAGCTTTTTTCATTGTACAAGTTAACCACTTTGCACGCTGTCAGGATCGCGTAGAAGTAAGTCTTTTATAACTTCCTCGAGAAAATGATGTATTGTCGTTGGTGTCTACTTGGTTTTTAACTTAATGTGCAAGCCAATATAAAGGGAGCGGAAGCATTTGTATGCCTTTGGCTAGTTAAATATGTACAACCATGAAATTTATATATCTCTTACTGAAACGTGTGAAATGAATCAATTGAGTCAGAATTAGAACTGGGAAACACAGGAAAATACAGCAAGGTGCTGCCTATATCCTAACCGGCCTGTGGAGCGCTCAGTGATTACCCTAATATGATTGTCAAGCATCCTGGAACCATCATAAGCACTTCGAACCGTACAACAAAGATATAGTCATACAGTTATTGTAACATTATAGTCAACCCCATCTGGGTAATTGAAATAAATGCAGATGATAATGTATGGTACAATTAAAAAATAGCAATTCCAAGTAAAGGAGTCTTAATTGTAAAACATAGATATTCTTTTTCATCTTACTTTTTTCATGTCTGAAATAAATGTCTCAGCACATCGATAGGAAATCACAAAGATGTACACACACCTCGCAAAAGATGTAAAAACAGGCTCCCTCTTTAAATCTTTTCCGGAACAGTGGCAAAAATCCAATTTGTTCCCTGTGTATAAGATGAAGATCGTCAAATTCCACCTATAAACCCTTATCATCGGCTTGCAATATTTCCAAAGTAATAGAGAAAATAACATTTAATAAATTCTATAAATATTTAACTCAGGACGATCTCCTAACCGGAAAAAACTGTGGTTTTAAAAATTTCAACTCAAAAGTGAAGCGACTCATAAGTATCACTTATAAATATTGCAGTATTGTTGGGTAAGGAAACGATACGCACATGGGTTTTTTTTGGGGGGGGGGTGTTTGGGGGGGGGGGTTGTTGTTGTTTGTTTGTTTCTGTATTTTGGATGTAACGTAATCCTGCAATGAAGTGTGACATAAAGGTGTCACATAAAGCTTAACGTTTTAGGTTTCAGTCACTTGAGTTTGAAAATGTATCGGTATCTTGGATAAAGGACTATCTCTACCCGTTCTCAAAAAAGTGGTTATTTCAGGGCAAAAATCGAGTTGGCTGCCTGTTGTAGCTGTTGTACAACAACAGTCTAGACTGCATATGCTGGGTCTCCCTCTTTTTTTTTTTTTTTTTTTTTTTTTTTTTTTTTTTTTTTTTGTTAACGTCTATGGCATGGTTGATAATTTTACTTCTGACCTCCGATTATTTGCAAATATGCAATTGTGTCTTATTGTCCAGAACCACTACCCAGAAGTCTTCACAGTATTCCGCAGTCCGAACCCTTTACTCTCTTTAAGCTAACCTGTTACTGTCTAACCTGTATGCATATGGAGCTACTATTGTCAATATTGCACACGTTCCTGTGTAGAATTTTGACATAGGCTGTTTTAGCCCAAATAAATTAAAAGGTCTTCAGGGGAACTACTCAGATCATGTTTCAGAGCCTGTATCCGAACATGTTTTTCTGACTAGCGGCTCCTTGCCTAAGCTAGATATTCAGCAAGCACAAGCCACATAATAATGAATAGATATGAACATGGAATATGATGAATTAGCTAAATAAGTGAAGTTTTGCGTAAACATACAGAGCTTCAATATGAATGCAGAATACCTATCAAAATAAAGATAACTACTAAATGGTATAGAAAAAGTTCAGATAAGAACAATGTGACTTACCCCTGAACTGGTATGTACCCTTTCAAACTGGATAGGACACATTAGTCCAATCACTTGCCAGTGTATAACTGAGGTAAGACAAACTGGGGTTATATATTCAATCCCAGTGATAACAAAACAGTTACAGCCAGACACCTGTTTAAACCTGGGGAATTCCTAAATAGTCCTGTAACAATGGACATCCTGTCGTAGAAACGTAAAAGGAACTCCATGATGACAACTACTCCTCACTATAAAATTCTCAAAGAAATCAAGTTCTATTTAGTTGCAAACTCTCAGTTTCTGTTCAAAAAATTAATCAAGTTTGTAATAATTGAGTAAACCCTGTCACTTTCTGGGTGAGCGCTTAGGACAACCTATGACTGACTCCCGGCCTTAGAGTTAATGTTTTAAAAAAATGACTCAAGTTTGTGAAAATTGAGTAAATACTACTACTTTCTGGCCAAGTGCTCAAAACGGACAATGACTGACTCCCAGCCCTAGAGTGGGACATCCGAATTGAGTAATTATTTACATGGAGTAAATGTCGCTTATATGTTACTCTAAAATTCCAGAAAGCTGAATATTCAAACAAAATGACGCCAAAAGGTAAAATTAAGTGGCAAATCAGGCAAATCTGAATTCTTTAAAATTATTGAAACCAAACTTTCTAACAATCTCTGGATATTTAAAGCAACATTTGTAGAAGTATTTGATCAAAAATACATACTTGAATCCTCTTGAATCAAGTTTGTTGTAACTAAATTTGGTTCTCGATGCAAAATCCTTAAATTTAGAACAGATACGGCAACATCTCGAAATTTTAAACAAAAATGTATTATATTCAACAGTTTCTGAAAAATTACTGTCAGGAATAGAATAATTGACTACTCCAAAGTAAAACTCATTGGTTTTGTGATAGACTTCAATGCCAAACCTATCACTTGAGACCCGAATATTCAAATCCAGGAACATATCTCTGGAATCATCTGAATTGTCACCTTCGAGAGGGGAATCTTCGGCGTAAATTTCTCTAGCAAATAGATTGAAGATTTGCACATTTACACAAGCAATGTCATCAATATATCTTGCATTGTTTGATAATTTTGTAGCCAAGGGAACTTTCTTTACATCAATATATCCATGTACCTAAATTCGAGCCAGGTTGAATATAAATTAGCGAGTAATGGAGAGCAGTTGCTAACCATTGGAATGACATTTTTGGGTTGAAAAACCAATGGACCAGATCGAACAAAAGAATTATCCAAAAGAACTTTTATAGCATCTATCAAAGTATCAATAGTGTAACATTTAGTGTTAACTTTTTAATATTGATAGTGCGACCAATATACTTTTCTTTAAATATGCATTAGTATTAACCTATGGTTTACCATCTTTAAACATTTTGCTGATTAAGTCTGAAAGAGAACCTTTGACTGCATCTTTTGGTAGATTTGTGTCCATTGTAGAAAAAATAAAAACATATGATATTTTTTGCTTTTAAATCTTTGACTTTAAATTCAAACTTGGAAGAATTGTTACCACTCCAAAAACATTTTATTTCACAGTTTCTAGAAATTGCATTTCAGTATTTACAGGGATGATTCCCAATTGCAGTAAAAAACAGTGCTGTTACCTTTGATAGTTGTTAAGTTGTACATTTTGCAGCACCTGCTATTAATCTTGATTTAAACTGGGTTTTACATGTTTGGATATCCAGAACAAAATTGGAATAGAGGAGTTTAACCTCTATTCTAGAAATTGTACAAAGATTCACAGACTCTACTTTAGGACTTTACACAGATTTGAGTTATGATAAAATCTGCTGCAGAGTTTTGAAAGTAAGTTTCAATGTGCTAAAATCTATTCTGGTTATTTTCTTAACCAGACAAAAAACTAACCTTCCGAGGAACCATTGTGCCTGAGTGGAAATCGAATTCTGGAGGGCAACAGCCACATCTAACCATTACTATGTATTCAAGCTTAAATTTGAAAGCATACACCTTATGCATTACTGATAAAGTTTGCAGAAGGATAGCCCTTCTGAAGCGATTTAGATATAAATTATCTAGAAACATTTTGTTGCAAAATGTAATAACGTTTATGCGTAAGTACGGTTGTGTCCTTTTTGACGATTGTAGTCAAACTTGATCTGATGTACTGGCATCCGTACAGTATCAAGCAGAAAGGACGTGTACTAGAGTTGAATGCCAGCTTAATCGCACTGTTCTACTTATTGATCTCAGCAGAGAATCGCTAGTCATCCGTAGAAGATATATCCAACTGGTCCTCTTTAACAAAAATGTTATGAAGTGAGTTTTGTTTTATTTGTGTAACTTAGTGTCCCCTTCTTCTGAAAGAAATACTTCAAAAATTCCAAAACTTTGTGACAAATAAATTTTAGTTGAGAATACAACAGTTCAGAGCATGTTTTTTCCGTTTAAAAATTCAGTTGTGGAATGAATTTCTAGTTGAATTTCGTCTATCAACTTCTCTGACCTTATTAAAAGTTAAACATAATAGTTACTTTTTAAGGAAATCCACCCATCATTTCGTGCATGTGCAGCATTTTCCCAATACATGCGATACACAATTAACAGTAGGTCATTCCTTATTCAATTATCACTTTTGCAGGAATAAAAATTGTCACCAATCCGACCTGTTCCAAGTAAGTAATAAAATTGGGGTTTCAAGTGGTTAGGCCTATATGTTTTGGAAATAAAATAAAGTTTGTATTTAGTGGATAATATTTCAAAGTTTGAACGGAGCAGTTTAAAACACCCACCCAGTGCCTTTCATAGATGGACTGCCTGTGTCAAGCTAGTAGTGAAATTTATTTGTACACTTTGGTATTGAAAAGTTGGGTGTTGATGTTGTGGTAACGCTTCATCTGTGTCTTTTGCTGTATTTAACTCTGCTTTTAATTATTTTTGGGTTGAAACTTATGAATATGGGGGATATTTCTCTGAATTATTAAATAGCGAGTGTCAGCGAGCTCTTACCATAAACACATGTGAGTAAAGGATATAAGAGAACGGTAAATTATCCAATCAGAAAAGTACTCAGTATCTAGCCAGCGAAGTTGATTTTCTTCGTCAACCCTACTCTGCATGCGCAACCATTGCCATTTTTATGCATCCCGGGAAATTCACACAGTTTTATTCACACGAAAGTCTCAAACTTTCCGGCTTTTATGGAAATTATATCAATAATTCATAACTTTATAACTGTTCAGAAAACGTTGCCAATGGAGTGTAATAAATACTAACGATTCTCCAACTTGCATCGTTGCCACATTGAGTCGATGGAACGTGGACCCGGCAAACACGCTTGAAGTGGGTTTCCGCCCAACAGACAAACTTGACAGGAGTGGGGGTAACCTTAATAAACATTCCAAAGTATGTAATATGTGTTGCCCATGTTGCGTCTCGCCTTACATATATCTGCACACTGTGCAGTCACCAGGTCGCTTCTCGGGGCCTTCCAGAACGCACCATACAGTCACCCTCATCCCATAGTGGCGCCAAAACGCAATGTTGGCAGAGCCTGAAGAATCCAACAATCACTTTCTTTATGCACTATGTCACGTCTCTGCCACAGGATACGGCACTGGTTCAATGGCAATATAAAAATATTTGGGACAATACTTAAATTTGTGGAACAGTATCTAACAAAAAGAAAGGCTGTATTGGCAGATAATTTCCTTCAGCTGCTCAAAGTACTACGGCCTATCCCCTCTTGACTGGTTTAGTGAATGGCCGCTAGAGGGACATAACAACCGGATGCTACTGCCAGATCCACCAATGTTATTATCGATACTTTTAATGCTGACACTCACATCTTAGGCTATCTTTACTGCATATTAAATACTTTATTACCTGTGGGCTGTGCTCTGGGACTCATAGTTATGATGGAGGAAAGTTTTTTTTAATGTTCCAGATTCATAAATGTCACGAAAAACAATTTAGGCCTTCACGAAATTAAAACGATTGTTTCTGAAGTTTATGGGTAGAGACGAAAATATATAGATAACCAGTGGATGTGATATGTTATATAAATGATGTAGTAAACATATAAACATTACAATCGAAACCGACATTTTTTACAATCCAGCAAGGCAAACAAGGCAAGATATTGTTGAAAGCTGACAGGATCCAGCATCAGATCGATCGAAACTACTACTACCTAGTGTTGGTACCTATCTGAAGTCAAGAGAGAGATATCTTCCTTAATATTGCATTTCCTATACGTAGACTAAAATCTAAATATATCATGGTATTTGTCTGTCCACCTTGAACTTTTGTATTTCGACCTCTCTTGATTGATGACTGGATAGTTTTTAATATGGATAGTTCTTGTTTGATAAGATTTTCGGTGCATCTTCTTTAACATTGTAGAAAACTGTTGTCCACTTTGATTTTTCACGACCGTCATTATTTCTATGATGTCAATATGTTATCTTATCCTCTTTAGATATTCAATCAACAATGTACGGCTTGATGGATATTCAAGTCTTGCTCTCATATGTGGTGATATTAATGTTGATGGATTTGTCAAGTTTTCGACTTTGACTAATTTTCGTCAAAGATATCGACACGTAAAGGTGTCACTACTATTCTGTCTCTTCCTGCCAGCTCACCTGACTGACAAGTCAGGTACACTAAAAACGCAAATCTGTGACATTTCTTTAAGTGTTGTTAATTTTGACATTGTTTAACCTTCAGGAGTCAGACTAACATATTGGCTTTAAGTTGAATCTTGGTAAAGGTGAATCCAAGAGCCGCAACGTAAATTAAATATTAAATGGAAAATATTTATTGAGTTTCGTTTAGTGTTTTCATTTTTGGCCTTGAGTGAATTTTAAAGATCAATCTGACATATTGGCGTATATCTTGCAATGATGGACCCAGTCAGGTTTTATTTTAAGAATAATGACTTCAAAAAGTTTTGAGTGAAGATGACGGAAAATATTATAATGGTACTCCAACAGAGCCAGCTGGACAGTACATATGGGTTACTTTGATGTCATATGTTGATGGTCAGGCGGCACTGTACATGCATACATTGTTCTCTTGATACCATGGGAAATATTCCAACTACTGTGCCTGGAAATCAACCTTCCTTGGGGCTTAAATGAGATGCGCATGATTAATCTTAATCCAATTTTCAAGGTTGCTTGACTATTTTAGTAAAACTAGTATTTTTAATGGTAACACAGGAACCACTACTATTAAAATATATGGACTAATGATGGTCTCAAGGGAAGGTGTACATCCGCGATGAATACAGCACAAGATTAGCAAGGTACCGTCGTTCATTATATACCTGTCCATAGCGAGTTGTACCGAAATTTTCCGGACTGTAATTCACTATACATTCCACGTTGGCCTGATTGTTCAATCAACTAGTGGCCGAGTCTGGCTCACGCCTACATGTTTACAACGAATGCCACGGCTTATGCTAGCAATTACAGCATGGATTGTGCCGTACAATGCAAATGTTTCACATAAAACGTCATATCAGTGGTAAAAAGTGCATTTTAGTTCGCTGACAGTTTGATTTTTCATTAAATCTAACCACATCCTGTTTTACTTTCTTATCCTTCCACGTGTAATCCGGCCAGTGTGGTCTGGCACAAAATGTAAATAAAGCAGGGTGCGCTTCCCGAAGTTAACCAAATAAATCCAAGTTCTGTGAACTGGTCTTTTTGGTCAGATATGATGCACATCTGTTCATCAAAAATCTTAGATGATAGATAACATGCTGCAAATAATGAGGAAAGATACGTATTGTTCTTTGCAGTACGTATTGTTCTTTGCAAATTGTACTGCCAACTCTTCGGATGAGAACGTGGATGTGAGCTTCAGTCAGACTTTTATAATGGTGGCTTCAAGTCTGAGCCGCTTGATAGATAATACTGAGTAAATTAAAAAAAATCAACTCTACTCTACAATGGTCGGAAATCAGACTTGCCCCTGTTATCATGGTTATAGGGGGTCTACAACTACAATGTGTACGTGTGTGGGGACCAAAAATATGGGGGGGGGGAGACACGCCAGCTGATAAAGCCAATTTCTATTCTCAGCTCAATAGCAAACTTTATCTTAAGTCCAATGTTCTCCTTCTATGTGATGTTTTTTGTATTACATCACACCCAGTCTTGCATGGGATGCAGCTTCCAAACAGCCTAACATACACATGTAAAATTAGATCTCATGAAGATCATGTAAGACATAAGAGGAAGTTGTCCGCCATTGTCAAGAGATATGCAAAGGCTAATACTGTGTAAATGAATGACATCTACCTAAAACTACTTAAAAATATGGAATATATCTGATTGCAATCTGTACAGATGACCTGGAATAAACGGTTACATGGGGATGGTTTCGGATGGATCTTTGTGTGGGTCGTCTCAAAACATTAACCATGCATCTTTGAGGTACAGTTACGCCCGGCTAAAAGTGAACAGCGAAACGCTTTTTTGGCGTTTTGCTGGTGTTTGGCTTGTGTTTGGAAACGTTTGAAAACGTTTGGAATGTGTTTGGAAAGTGTTTGGAAAGCGTTTGGGAAAAATCTCAAACACTTTTACCAGACGTTCGAACACTTTCACAAAGCTACCGAACACTTCTCCAAACGCGTTCAAACACTTTCCAAACGCGATGGACAATTACCCGAACGATTATAAACACTCTCACAAAAGCATTCAAACACTATGCATTTCATACACTTCCATTTAAATGATGAAAAATCTCCAAACGTATTTTCAACAGGTCCAGCAATATATGATGTACCTACATGTAAATGTACACTTATCCAGCATAATAGGTTGTATACATTTATATAAAACACGATCCAAATACGTTTGCCGAAGTGTCTAATTCAGCTAAAATGATTAAAGACTAAATTCTTCATTTAAGATGTCGTGAATACGTCATCTTTCAAACACTGTTTCGGAGTAAATTCATAGGCAATATCATGATCAGATCATGATTCATGATCTGATCATGATATTGCCTATAAATTTACTCCAAAATAGTTCCTAATTTCCAATTGAAATTTATATAATTACTCCAAGGACCAATCGAGTATTGGTTGGCTTAGTAAGCCAAACAATACTTAAATTGAGCTGCTTCTGTATTTCCATCCGAAATTTTAAGAGTTAGCCTTTTTTCAAGAACTTCACTTTCAGAAAAAGTATGATAGCGACTGGGTATACTTACATACTAATGTAGGCATATTATTTGTTTTCTTCTACCTATACTTATTTTCTTCCTTAATTAGGTATGAACATGTCATAATATTGTTGATTACCAGTAACACTATAAATATTAGCAGGTAAAGGTGAGAAATACATAATTCCAGGAATTATTTGTCACTGACTCATTTTTTCTTTTCTTCATTCATGTTAATTTGAATCAGATATAAAGCGGAACTTGATTTCAATAATTTGTCACGCAAACAAGAAAACAATTATATAGCCTACAATATATACACATGCATTGTAAGTAATACATGTACAAACTGTTAGATAGAACTGATTTTTTTTTGGAAAAGCATAATTTCAACTTTATTGTGAAATATACACAGTAGGGCTTTTTGGCTTATCCATAAATGAAGGTATGCACATATTGTTGGGATTTTTAGGTGCTGATAAGCTTTTTAGACACTTGTTAAAAAATATTCCTGTCATTAGAATTAAATTACCAACTGTACATGTGCATGTATCATATACGTTTGGCGCAAAGTGTAAAGTGTTTGAAAGCATTTGGAAAAGTGTTTGAAAACGTTCGGCTTTCACCAAACGCGTTCGGCAAAATGTTTGAAAGCGTTTGGAAAAGTGTTCGAAAGCGTTTGGCAAAGTGTTTGTAAAACGTTTGGAAAGTGTTTGCAAAGTGTTTGCTACGCGTTTGCAAAACGTTTGACTTTCACTGAAAGTGTTTGGGAAACGTTTGGGAAACGTTGGTGCGTTTGGCGTTTGTTAACTTGAACGCGAGCGTAACTGTAGATCCGATATACACTAGCAATCTTTTCCCATCTTGCACTATGAAAACTTATTGGTTCCAGGCGGTTTAAGGTTCCTAATCTTTGTCACAAATGTGCTGCATGTGGATAGATTCATCCTGCATACAGCCTAAAATTCTTATATAACCCCTGGCTATAAGAATACATATACTGTGACACCAACTTGAGAGCCAAAGCGACTAATGACTTTAAAAAAACCCTCTTCAAATTGATAAACAATTTAGTGCTTGGTAAAAACATTGATAATATAAATCTATGCGAGAAAATCAGGTATGACACTTCAGAAAATTGAAACAGCTCATCTCTAAACGCTAAGTACAATGGCAGTAACATCAAAAATTACAAACTCGTTTTAACAAACACGTCTATTGAAAGTGACCGTTCTGGACCTGACTGAGACGATTATCCACGGTTTTTACTACAACTAAATCAAGAGGAACTTGGCCCACAAAACCAAACTCCTATTCACCAAGGCCAATAATCTAATGTGCGAAATTTATATGGTATATTTTTACGCAGACACAAGACCAGACATACATGTATCCACCCTGCTGGACATGAAGAATACTTGCTGAAAGCCAATTCCACGATTCATGGGAATGACATCCAAACTGCCTGCTAATTTTACAGGCGACATCACAAAGGAATGTAAAGGACTTAAAGGGGCTATCTCTTTGGAAGATTATGAAAACATCCTATTCGATACAAAGCCTTGAGGATTAGGAACGTGACCACAAACCTACCATCATGTCTACGTTGAATCAGTTAAATATTCCATTATCCAGCAATGATAACAAGAGCCTTGTTCTCGCAAATCTTAAGATACACACAATCAGAGTTATGTACTCTAAGAGGGATTTCGTAGCACACATGCTCAAAGCTAATTGCACACGTAGATCTACTTCACGGTCGGCTATCTTGTACTGCTGTTATTCCATTTTGAATTAATCTTAAGCCCCTTCAGCCAAGCGGGAAAAATCCTATCCCGGCGTAGTTTATTGAACAGGTTTATTGATTTTTACCAAAGAAAAAAGTCATTCCAGGTTTTTCATTCAGCATGTATTTCAATACACAGATTGGAAGTAGGTTTCATATTGTTATTTGCCAAATCCAGATCAATACAACGTGTGACAATAATTGAGAAATTGAAGCATAGTTAATTGTGCCGTGCGATGACCTTGCTAATGGATTTCGGGTATTCTAAGACCATTAATTATTGTAAAAGTCATTCTACAGATGTACACCCAACGTTCAAAATATACCAACTCTAGATATTATTCTGTGCTCGCAAGGTCATAAAATACTACACAGACGACGCAAAGCAATGTCGATTATCCCCAAGGTAACATTGCATGAGTTTGTATACTTCTGGTGTCCTTTGGTGAGCTTTATTATTTAGCCATTATTTTAGTGCCTCGTATATGCACAAAATGCCGCCTCTGTAATTTTCGCTCTTTTGTATATACAAAAAAGTCACCGTCCAATGCTCGTGAAGCCTTCTTCCTTTTAAAGAAGCCCCGATAACCTAGTAGTAAAATGTTGTGTGTTCAATATTTTCACTAATTTATACAATAATGAAAAACAAGTATATGAATATTGACAGACCTTTCAATGTCACATTCGCCAGGTATAAAGCTGAACGTGAAAAGAATTGAGCAGGAGGTACCTTTTGCCAGGGGGAGCCGTTGATTCAACCTTAAAGGTAATGCATTCACCATTAACTATCTAACAACTGAAACACTTATTGATTAAAACGTGCAGCAGCAGCCATATAAGCAATAATGTGCTTAGAGTTTCAGAGGATAAATAAATAATACGGTAAGATAAATAATTATATAAGTTACACCATCTACACACATGAAAAGAGGGGGAAACGGATTTACCGTGATACATATCTGATGCCTATGACATAATAAATTGACATGAAACTGCAAAACTTACATCAAATATGCATTAGGCCCACGGTCAGATTTTGTACAATGTTGTGTGACGACCTATTTTTCAAAATCATTAAATACTTGCCCAAAATACACTAAATTCAGTATGTTAATAAAGCCTAAGGGCGGGAGATACCAAATGTTCTTTTTTTTTCGTTGTTACTTTTGGACTTATTTTCTCCAAAAAAAAAAATCATCCAATGTTTTTGGAAAAATCGCAATCCAAAATTTAAAAAAAATGAAATACCAAAAATAGGGAGAAAATTGCAGAAATCACGATCAGCGTTCAAAGGTTTGAAAGAAGTAACCCCAGTTGGTCCCAGGATGTGTTCCTTTTGTATTTTTGAAAGAATGGGCACGTAGCTTCAAAATTTAAACTATATGCAAACAAATTGTTCTTCCTTAATTGGAAAGATCTGGGTAAGTTCTTAATTCACCTGAAGATGGTGCTGCCCACCCTGTTCATGGTTGACTACCCACATCTTGTGGTCACTTTCCATGATCCTCACCTTTTGAAATATAGCAGGTATAAATTTAACCTCTCTAAACACTGTCAAATAAGCTTTAAACTCTCATCTTATCACTAGAGGATGTAATTGCAGGATGACTATGTATGTACTTCAGAATTGCATGATAAATACAACATTCTACATCTATGCAGAGTGAAACTTTCCACCTAATGTACACATGGATACTGGTTACCACCCATATCTGGATAAGTGTGGATAATAGCAGCCAACCTACCAACAGTACACTGCAATACGTTAACATATCCACAAAATGGCAAGCAGCCAAGGCAGCTATCGGTCCCAGCCGAGTGCTTACCCGTCCATTACGGTAACCATTATCCACTTCATTGGGGTAGGGGTTGGGGTTGGGGTTGGGGTGTAAGCCACAACCTGGATATGTTGCCGTAGCAGAGTATATGTTGGACTGGCTCTCACCCGTTATCCACGCTTATCAACAAATGGCTGATACCCATTATTACATGTGCATCGGGTGAACTTTCAGGACTTTAAGGTTCACTGTAATGCAAAGGGCTTTGCTGACCCACGTTTACACCTAATCTCAGATGGCATGGGTTGGTAGGTGTCACAGATATGCACCATAAGAATGAAAGGCTGTCTGTCAAGAAATTAAATCAACCCAGATCACCCCTATCGGGAATGAGCGTGGCAACTACTGCATAACTTAGTAAATCGACACACGATCATTTGAGCGGCCTTTGTGGCCACACGTGCAAACAAATCGTTCTTTTTTAATCTAAATTAATCATAGTAACTTAAGCATAAATTAAAATCTGAACAAATCAAAAAGGCTGTGATGTGTTATCCCGCCGATTAAATCCTCGAGAACCAGTTCTCAGAAACATGCACATATTTCAAATATTATGGGGGGGGGGGTAGTAACCAGATACTCTTGATCATTTCTGCATCAAAGTCGCGATCTATTCATAAATAAAGTTGTGTCTAATCCGCCACAAGGGCAGGTCCTACATCATTTACATCATTAAAATCAACATAGTCATGATATATTAAGGTGGGCTACCCTGTAATATACCTGGCTAGACAATTTGGATGTGTCAACTATGAACACAAGCCAGCTGCCGTATTAAGCATCATTTGAA